>PVIH01003172.1:150441-167695 GCA_004025045.1 Sigmodon hispidus | reverse complement strand
AGTTTGACCTCACTTATGTTAGTTCCTTCCTCTTTCCCACACACTGTCTTATGGTAATCCCTGTAGTATGTAGTTTTATATCTAGTTTAGAACCTTCCTATTTAGACAAAATGGGGAGATGTAGCGTGTATCCCGGAGGCGTTGTTTACAGTGCGCGCCCACGCGCGCTGGAGCGCGCGGCGGCAGCGGAAGCGCGGCGACGGGCTTCCGGTTGAGGTGCGCGGCGGCGGCTCCGTATTGTTGTGGCTGGCTTTTTTGCTCGTAATTATAACAAAATAAATCTTATTTGAAACATAGAAATTGGTGGCGGGTTTATTCCACGACAGTTGAGTATTGTTTTTCAAGGTCCGTAAAATATTGTGTTGGGATTTTGATGGTCAGTTCACTGAATCTGTAGATGGCTTTTGGAAGAATTGCTATTTTTACTATGTTGATCCTACCTATCCAGAAACATGAGAGATCTTTCCATTTTCTGATATCCTCTTCAACTTCTTTCTTCAGTGACTTAAAATTTTTGTCAAATAGATCTGTTACTTCTTTGGTTATAGTTACTTCAAGTATTTAATGCTATTTGCAGCTATTGTAAAGGGTTTTGTTTCCCTTATTTCTTTTTCAGTCCTTTTATCTTTAGTGTATAGAAGGGCTATTGATTTCTTTGAGTTAATCTTGTATCCTGCTACATTGCTGAAAGTGTTAATCAGCTGTAGGCATTCCTTGGTAGAATTCTGTGGATCACTTATGTATACAATCATATCATCTGCAAATAGAGATAGCTTCACTTCTTCTTATCCAGTTTGTATCCCCTTAATCTCCTCTCATTCTCTTATTGCTTTAGCTAAAACTTCGAGAACTATATTGAATAGAGAAGGGGAGAGAGGACATCCTTGTCTAGTTCCTGATTTTAGTGGGATTGCCCTGAGTTTTTCTCCATTAAGTTTGGTGTTGGCTGTCGGCTTCTTGTAAATCGCCTTTTTTATATTTAGGTATTTTCCCTGTATTCCTAATGTCTCCAGGGCTTTTATCATAAAGGAGTGTTGGATTTTGTCAAAGGCTTTTTCAGCATCTAAGGATATGATCATGTGTTTTTTTTCCTTCAATTTGTTTATATGATGGATGACATTTATGGTTTTTCATATGTTGAACCAACCCTGCATTTCAGGGATGAAGCCTACCTGGTCATGGTCGATGGTATTTTTTATATATTGTTGTATATGATTTGCCAAACTTTTGTTGAGAATTTTAGCATCAATATTCATGAGGGAAATTGGTCTGTATTTCTCCTTCTTTGTTGTGTCTTTGAGTGGCTTGGGTATTAGGATTATGGTGGCCTCATAAAAGGAATTTGGCAATATTCCTTCATTTTCTACTGTGTGAAATAGTTTGAGGAGTAATGGTAGTAATTCTTCTTTGAATTCTGCACTGAACCATCTGGACCTCGGCTTGTTTTTTTTTTTTTTTTCTTGTGAGGCTTTTAGTAACATCTTCAATTTCAAGAGAGGGACTTTGTAACCCCTAGAAGAAGAACTAAAGTTTGATGATTGGTGAGAGAGGGAGAGTTAGCCTCTCCTGGGGATAATTCCATAAGTAGTTATCCAATGTGAAAGTCATTCCTGAAACCATGTATACACAAACAACAAAAACAGACTCTGCAAATAGTATTTAAATATCTATGCATGTATATGTACATGTGTTTTTTTATATATGCAACCACGATAGTAAAAAATATAATTTTGAGAGTGAAGAAAGCATGGAAGAGTTGAAGGAGGAGCCTTGGTAATGTCTAGAGAGAGAAAGGGAAGGAAGAAAGAGTTGCAATTATAATTTAATAAAAATATAAAAATTTAAGTTTCTAAATATTTTCCTTCTGTAAATATTTTTAAAACTGACATTTTTTGTAACTCTAAGGAAATTAAGTTACATCATTTAGTTAATTTAGTACACCTGCCTATAATTTGCTTTAATTAACTATAATGTATCCATTATGAACTACAAATTAAATGATATACTTATGCCTATTTTCCTTTAATTAGAAATTTATTGTAGTAAATATTTTCTGTAGTTATGTTTATTGTATTAAGTAGGGAAATGAGGATAATGTCAGGACTACTTTATACTTATAATGTTATAACACTAGTCAATAATAATACTAGGTTAAATCCTATACTTCTCTACCTCCTACAAAATGCATCTTCTAATATTTCATACAATGTTTGAAAATAGCAAAGCTTTGTTTGATAACTATTACATTAAAAAGTTCACTGCTGCACATTACATAGATGTGAGTCTCTGTGTTAACTACCATCTACATCAAGAAGCTTCTCAACTGAGGGTTAAACAATACAAAAATCTTGGGTGTAGAAATGCATCATCAACAGTCATTTACCAGAGTAATAAGTAGTATGTTCCCCTCCACATCTTTCTACTTCTCTACTCTTATTTCCTTGACCGCATTAACAATATCAGCTCTGAGTTTCATTGCATGGAGCTTACCTTAAATTAAAGAAAAAAGTGATTATTTGAGATGTTGGGATACTTATTTCTAAATGATATGTCTTTATCACAACAGTCTCTGAAGGCTCAGGGACCTGTGTGGAAGAGGAGGCAGAAAGTCGGTATGTACCAAACATGGTGTACAACCCTGAGGATACAGTGATTTTAGATGCAACAGAGATGATTCACAACTGAACTCACAATACTAGGACAGCACTAACAAGACTTAACAGGTTTAAACCAGACAAAAACCTCAGCACTGAGAAGGGGACGTGGATACAAAGTCCCAGCCCTAACCTGGAAGCTCTCTGCAGTAATAGCTAGGAAGGGAAAACAGTCTTCTCCAATGGAGTGACACAGGGTGTCAGCCATGCTTGAGGACCAGGCTGACTCTAAAGAGTAGGTGGCTAACACAAAATGAACTCTATCTTTTGTGTGTTTGTGTGTACAGACATGTGTGTCATTTTCCCTTTATGTTTTGGTTTACCTTTTTTTTTGTTAACAGAGAGAAGAATATAAAGTTGGATGGGTAGAGAGGGTAAAGGCTTAGAGAGCTGAGGTGGAGAAATAATATAATCAAAACATATTGTATTTAAAATTTAAAAACAAAATACTATATTTTATTGTATAGATTTATTTTATGATAGTTTCATTAAAATAGATCATGTTTAACTTTCTCCACCTCCCTTTCCTCCTCTTAGCTTCCCTTCATACTCCCAAGTGATTTCATTCTACCCTAATATCACATCTATCTTGATCTATTGTTTCCATCTATCTATCATTTATTTTAATTATATATGTATCTGTCTTTATTTGTGGATGAATGAGACTGTGTGTGTGCATGCATATACACATATTTGAGTGTCTATAATCTAGGTTTTTATATATAGGAGAAATATAATAATTATTATTCTGATTCTTTATAGATTGGCATTGTGATTGGGTTTTAGTCATTATTAGTCAATATGTATTTAGTGAATCTGAGCAAATTTTGGCATCATTAATATCTCTTGAATCCTCAGTCTCAGTTTCAGGACAGTTGATGTGAGAAATGAGCATATTCCTAGTTCCCTTGGCTGCCTGAGAAAAAGAAATGCTGTGCATTGGCTACTGGTGTACACAGAAGCACAGACCATCCTCCTCTCTGTGAGACCAGTATTGTGAATGGAAGAAAAACCTTGAGGCACTTACTACTTGTTGGATATAGGGGATCTATAGAAGTTCCTGTCTGTAAGAATCTAACAATCGCAGTCTGACTAGGTTTTCCATTGCTTGCATACAAGTGTTAGGAATGGTAAGAATTGAGGGTTGATTTTATCAGCAGTTCCGGTCAGTATTTGACCACTTCAAACAGTGGGGGAGTAAATATTCAGATGTAATGCATTCTGACTTTTGTATTTTGTGACCCAAGGCTACATGTTAAAAATGGTAGAAAGATGAAAGGAACGCTCACAGCCTCATTAATTAAGGAACATGCATTTACTTTTGCTAGATAAACACATTATTTCATACCTTATCAGTTGAAGTGGCATGTACATTTCTCTTTTGGACTAATTCTAAGTTAAATTTTCAACTGACTTATGAGATAACTAGACTAAATATGAGTAAGAGGAGAAATAATCCAACTTTATGAGTATAGTGAGTAAGAAGTCTATCCATCTGTGGACTAGAAACCTGTCCTAAACAAATAGAAAATAACATTCTAATTTTGGCATCTACTGTCCTTATTTAGAAGTTTAAATATAGAAAAAGTATAAAGAGCATTCTCAGGTGGCATGCTGACATGTGTATTACATACTTCACTGTGTGTGACTTAGGGGATCTCTATGAACTGAAGAGTGATGTGCTTTTCAGACAGCGACTTCCAGATGCGTTCCTCAGATTTTTTTCCCAACATTGACTTCTTAGGAAAATAGATGGAACTGAGTTTGTCTTTACCAAGTGAAAATAACATCACAAGTTTAAGTCTGAAAAATAAACATCACCAAACAATATTTAACTTAAATTTGTAAACATAAAATATTTAGTTAAGCATTAGTTTCATATGCACTCTTTTTATTTTCCCAATTCTAAGACACTCAGGATGACTTACTCAGATATAAGTTTTATGGCACTTTCCTCATCTATGAATCATTCAACACTGGCAGCAAATGCAACATTGGACTTTCTCTGCTTAGTGCATGGTTTCAGTTGGTAAAAGTATGTACCTTTCAAGCACCAATACTCAAAATACATGTAGAAAGGCTGTGTTTGGGGAGATATAGACAGGAGGATCTTTTGGGCTTCCTGGCCAGCCAACCTAGTCTACTTGAAGAACTCATGGATAGTATTCTTAAAGAAGACATCAATGATTATTCATTGTTTTACACTTATAGCAGAAAGCAGGTAAACTCTTAACTACTTATACACATTCGTGCACCTTCCCTGCTTACATACTTACATATCTACACACACACCCATACACACACACAAATAAGCAAACAAAAGTATTATTTTATACATGGCACACACATTTCTAAAATTACTCTACTTCCAATACATTAACATGTTTGATGATTTCAGATTAATGATCATTCATTACATTGTTTCAAAAGAATTCTAACTTATCATTTTCTCATTTTAGTTACCATTTATATATTTCACTATACCATTTTACTGACTTTCCTGAAAGTAATCATCTAAATTGAGTCTTCATGCTGAAAAAAATAATGAATACAAACTTTCTTTCAGCATGAAGACTCAATTTAGATATTTTAGAATATTTACCATCACTGTGATACTCTATTAACTCTGTATTAATTTAAAACAAATGCAGGAGAATTATTACAAAGAGAATGATTATAACAAAATATGTAATTGTCTTTTCTATTTTTCTTTTTCTAGAACTAAGTGTACTCGTTTACCTTGAAACAAGGTAAAACCAGTTTTACTCACTTATTTAATACAAAGATTATTTGTAAATTAGTACAAATAACCTAGAGAGAAAATAAGATAAGCCTCTAATACAAAATATTATTTTACAAGTATAAAAACAGCAAACAAAAAGTGATTTTTAAATGACAAATACACTAGGTTTTCAGTTAAGTTAGATTTTGAAGAATAACTTAGAAATCATAATATTTGTTTAAAGTCTGTTTGTTGAGATAGAATGCCAAAGCACTACTAAATCTTCTGTTATTATTTCTATTATTATTTTCCAAAAGTTTGGCACAAGGTTTTTCACTCTAATGCATATAGTGTTGCATTTTGTAAAAGGGAGGTGCTAATGAATATAAGTATCAAATGAATAAGGTACTTTTATTGGCTGTAATATAACTTGTGCCTTGCTTTCCCTCAGTTCCTCCACTCTCTGAAAATATAGCCCAAGGCAATTCAATTTATGCTTGATCTCTGGGATGATGCATTGCTCTGCAACCACAGGGGACCGCGGCTGCTGCAACTGGAGCTTCTCAGACAGCATTAGACTAATCAGGCTCTCCTTTCCTTCCTGCCTAACGGGAAAGATGACACCTGCTCTGGCAGCTTCAAAGTGTTGAAATCTTTTTGCTTTCATGTGGTTACTCTGCATATTCTCTGGTGAATTAAATGAGGGAAATGCATTATACTTTTAAACTTTGATGCCCCATTAAGATAAATATGCACCTAATGAGCCAGGAAATTACCAATGCTGCTGTCCCTCTCCCCCTCTCACTAGCAGGGAGCTGTCTAATCAAGTTGGTACTCTTCTGTGTTCTTAAACCACTGACTATGAAATTTTGGCCAAGGACCATATTTAAACACATGTTTAGTATATTCATAGTGTAAACAATGAGTGCAGCTTCAATTAATAGGCAAGCCTTTTAATAATAAATATGCTAGTTGTTTTTTTTTTTTTCCAATTTGGATACAAACAGACAGAACCCAGTGGATATGATTTATAGGTCAAATGCTTTGGTGCCTGTCAGTGTTTTGTAATTCAAATAACCTCTCTTACAAATACATCTCACCGAAACATATAGTGTATTTTGAAAAGCAAGCAATTTTTGTCACTTCAGTAACACTTGGGGTATATAAAAAAATCTGTAACATAGCAATTTAGGTCTAGATGAATTTAAAATATGTCCTTGCTGCTTAGGTCAGGTGACAGAGGGATGAAGCAATTTCAGGGGACAACACGGAGAGCTGAAGCCAATTATGTTCCTGTGTTATTCAGAAACATAGCTACCTGGCTGCACACAGCCACAAATGCACTCACATTGTAATCTACAGTCACGGGAGGGAAGCTCAATTTTCTCACAAAGGAAATAGACTGACAAACAGTTGACAGAGCAAAATGCTGTTAAAATGGAACAAATAAAGAATCTAATAAGTATGATGCAAATATTTTAACCATCATATTTTATAATTTGTTCTCAAGCAAAAGTTGAGCTTTGATGTGGAGAAATTATTGCAGGCAGTCTGGCATAAGCAGAGATTTTGAGCTAAGTTTACTCTACAGAGACCTTTTAATTTTAACCCTTTCTTTGTCTTCTTCTCCTTCTTCTTCTCCTCTTTCTTCTTCTTTCTCTTCCTCCTCTTCCTCTTCTTCTTCTTCTTCCTCATGATTTTGCATAGTTAAGGCAACAACAACTACAACAACCAAGTGAGGGTGCCCTCCTTGCTCACCTGGCAGGTCCGTCTCAGTCGTCTATAAGTTTGATTTCAACTACTCAGTAGTTTGAGGCAGAGAAATTCAAGACCAATAAGGTAAATTTAGCAAAAAAAATAATAATTTCAAAGTAAAGAAAAAAAGATTTTAAATCATACTATAAATGTCTTATTTATGGCTGGGTAATTAATAATTTCCCATTTTCAACACCTTGTGCAGCCATAGTTCTGCATTAAAGACAGTTTACTGAAAAGAGATACATCCCTGATTAAGGATGAGACTAATAATTGCCTATGGGTGTAAACTTATATTTAGGAGTCAGTTTGATTCTAAATAAGTTTAGCTATACAAAATAATTAGGTTCCTTTCTCAGACCTAGAACCTCCCCTTCTTCCCTACCATACTACCATGTATTTTTATGTAAGCTTACAATAGTATGTATGGATTCTCTTTTATGTAACGGGCATCAAATCAAGAAGTCAGGTATACTTGTAACAGTCATGGCAATAAGACATTCCAGAAAAGTAGAAGAAACATTGAAAAATTGAAGAAAAGGAGAACAATGTAGGCAGAACACAGACATTGCAATCAGGAGCTGTCAACAACTGTGGATGACTATATATTGTATCTACACAAGGAATGGCTGATGTACAGCTGGGCTTAGGTGGAGCAGGACCCCAGGAGTCCTGTCTTTTACTATTTTCTACTGATAGAGTAGAGAGAAAATAAGAGAATGTGAAGACAGATGGGGCAGGGGGATCAAAGTTAATTTAAAATGGCAAAATTACTGATTATATAACTCAGTGGCAGAGCACTTGCCTAACTGTGTAAGCCCTTTAGCTATACCTCTAAACCTAAGATTAAGCTATACCCCTGAACCTAAGACTATAATTAAAAAACAGTTAAATACACATAAAGAAATCTATGTAAACCAATGGTATAATTTTGTTTCTTTAAATAAACATTTATCTTCACCTATATATAAATACTGATTTATTTATCTCAATGAGAATTAATGCAGGGTCCAAAAATTGTTCTGTCAATAGCACACATTAAGTGTGCAAAGAGGAGTAAACTTTTACTTCAGAATATGAGTTTATATTTTTGGGGATTATATAATGAAATGGCATAAATTATACATAGTAAAAAATCTTCTTGTGGAATTTTAACAGTATAATATAATAAACTTGTCAAGAAATTTTACAGTTAACGCTTTTCAAGACTTTTAAAGAATTTATGAAAAGCAATGTTTCAGAGTATAATTATAATAAAAATGTAGATGAGACCAAATCATGCATTTCCAGTGAGAATTAATGAGACAGAATTTATTAGTTTCTTAAATCAAATTTTCATAATCATGTTTGTTGAATATGTGTCTAAATTCAGCAATAATTAAGGTACACAATTTATCTAGACTAAATTAAATTTATCCTGAATTTTAATCAGTGATAAAGTTAGGCTTTAATACAAATATGTTCCCTATACTTAAAGATCTAGATTGTCACATGATTTTACAAGTTGTTTGACATAGTATGTTTTCTTCAACTAATCTGACTGCAATGACCAGAATAGTAATACCAGAATGGTCCCATTCTACACTAGGGTGAGTCCTGAGAAATGTCTGCCTTTTGTACATACTTAGTTGAGAAATCATTATAGCAGCAGAGCCAAAGTTTCTTTGACATATAATGCATGTTATCATATGCATTTAGCTATGCAGATAACATCAAGTCATCAGAAATTTCAAAAGGAAATCATAATCTAATTGAATGTACATTTAGTCACTTGCAATATTCCACAGAGGTCTTACTTTCTTTAGAAAAATCTCTTTATGTTTAGCTAAGGTCTTTGAAATAGTAACCATTCTGTTTAATAGGTAAAAGCATCCACATTCTAGTTTCTTATTTATGGGTATTAATGCCCCAGATATTTAGCAGAATCAAATAAGGTCCATCCATATTACTATATATTTCTTATGACTGATATTTTCATTGTTTGTGTTATCTATTCTTGCTTTTTAAAAGAAATGTTTATATATGTGTCAAATTTTGAAGGGATGGAACCCTATAGTGACTTAAATTCTACTTGAAGACAAGCCTTGCTTTCTAATGTACCCTAGCAGTTTAGCAATATACCAATTGAAGCCAGTCAACCCTGGGGAAGTGTTACCATAAATGGCATCATTATGCCTGCATGTTACAAGTGCCAAATGAAACTGATTCAAGGCAGGCACAAGGTTTTTTTTTTTTTTTTTTTTTTTTTTTTTTTTTTTTTTTTTTTTTTTTTTTTTTTTTTTTTTTTTTTTTTTTTTTTTTTTTTTTTTTTTTTTTTTTTTTTTTTTTAACATGCTATTTTAATGCCGTGTTTTACCAATTGTTTGATTGATTTTAGCAACACACACACACACACACACACACACACACAGACTTAAAGTGGGTCCTTCATTGACCCATGGATTGAATATTTGTAGAGAAACCATATGCTTCAATCATTTGACAGAGATTCTAAAAAAAGAAAAAATATCAAATTATACTTTCTGCAATTTTTACATGTAGAAAATCATTGTAGACCTGTGAGATAGATACAAAAGGACTCGACTCGGTACATTTGATTTTTACTTGTGGCATGTCAAAGAAGGTAAAAAATCAATAGCCAAGCAGAGCAAAAACAATACACTGTATAGACTGGATAGGAAGACAATCTCTTTTGGACGTAACATTTTTGGCTACCTCTTTTGTCTTTCTGTCTGTCTGGTGTGTGTGTGTGTGTGTGTGTGTGTGTGTGTGTGTGTGTGTGTGTGTATTTCTAAACAATGTACTTAAATGCATGAAAATATTTTCTATATGAATATACAGTTGGAAATGGGACATGAGGCAGTAACGTGAAAGCTTTTCACATCTTGGTTTAATCGCTGTTGGATTCTTCTCAATGTGATGGAGGAACTGCTTAACACAAATCCTAACAATATGCTTTAATGTCAGGAGTAGTGCCTTTTCTGTACATTGATATTCAGGTTAAAAAAATTCAATTCCAAATGGAATTCTAATTCAACATTTCTAAACTGTCTGGGAAAGGAGCTCAATTGCAGACAGTGCCCCTCACATTCTAGTTAATTTGTAAGGACTCTAAGTGCTGCTGTGAAAGAAACCTTCAGTGGCCATCAGCACTCTTTTCCCCAATGGCTCCCTACAAATCATCTCATATACCACAGCACAGGGCTGGAAGCTAAAAAAATGAATACACCAGTAATTTCTTTTTGACAATGATTTGACGCCCGGCTGATGGGAGTAGCTAACTACATGACCTCTAGACTGTTAGCTTTGCTGAAAGAGATTCACTTCATACACTCATGGGGTTATGGATTCCTGCTAATAGCAGCAATAGAATAGATGATAAAAATTATGGCAAACTAGAAATGCTTTCTCAATTAATTTCCCATCATATTAAGGCTATTATCATTGGATGTGATCTAGCCAATTGGGGAGAAAGTGTCTAGTACCTCTGAAAGTTTCTTTTAGAACAATGTATAATAGTTGATAATAGCAAACCATATCCTGAGAACTCTTTATGTTTAAGCCAAGCTTTTGTAATATTGATCAACAGCAACTGAAAACTAAATGTAGTTTAAAGTTATGTATGCAGGATGGTGTAGAAATGTACATGTGTGAATCCGGTAGGCACAGAGCTTTAACAACAACAACAACAAAATCTTCAATTACTTAGTTTCTAACCAAAGCAGAAATACAGTAAATGTGATCTGTAGAATGCTTTTGTAGGCTGCTTGCTTCCAGTAAACCATCCCTATACAATGGAATACATCAGAGAATATGTCCATACAAATGAAACCTGTTTTTATTTTGTATTTCACTTTTTATCCTAAACAATTTAAATCATTTTACTTTATTACAACATGTTTATAAACAGCTAATAATGTAAACATTAATATACATTTTCACAACATGAACAGAGAAAGAAAAATACTAAATATAGTTTTTCCATTAAAGAACCGGTCCTATGATAGGAGAAATATTCAGTGTGGTACTTTGATTCCATGATTATTTATTAAATTGCCCTAAAATACATGTGGATAAAGGGAATATTCTTAGTTGTAGATAGGCAATGAGAAGTATTTCAGATAAATATGTTTTCACTTATATATATATGTATTTGTGTGTTTTTATCATTTATATAAGAGAATAAATTCTGTAAATTAAAAAGTCTCATTAGGAACTTTGAGTTTCTGCATTAAGGAATGCATTAAGTTTTGTGAAGGTGTCAGGTTCTTATTGAAATTTACCATATTGATTATTCCTCCCATGTCACTTTTTGTCACTATTTCTTGTTTATCCATTAACATGAGATTTTGAATGTTAGTCAAATTGCATTTGTTTGTCTTAATTAATTATTCATTCACCATCATATACTATTTGATTAATTACTTAAATTTTTACATGTATCATAGTTTTATTTAAAATTTAAGAAATACTTATACGTAAAAGATGCTTCATTAAATGAAAGAAAAAATAAGATTTTAAAAATTCTTTAAAGGTGATTTTGAAGTCAGGAAAAATTATAGAAAATCTTCATGAATTATTATTCCTATTAGCTCATGACAGTGCAGGCTTCAGCAGCTACAAACTGTCTTTTCTATGCATAGGGCTTTTTTACATACTTCACACTCATTCACATCTGTTATGCAATATTATAAAATTGAATAACATTTCTTTAGAAATACTAATTAGAATACCAGTCCTGGATTTTTACTTCATTATATAAAAATATGTCAATGAACTCTAGTGCATGATATGAATGTGCTTGACCACTTTGGCATTTTTATTTCAATAAAGTTTTTCATTGAATGCTTACACATTTGATACTAAGTTTTTACTAATGGCAAATATCTGTCTCTGAAATAGATTTTATAGTTTAGTGTACAAAATTTCTTAGAATTTTGATTAAAACTTTTTGGTTCAAAGAAACCAAAGTGAACTTTACATGTGTTACTTGAGTTTTTTGGAAACAAAATAGAAACAAAGAGCTTGAATGTAGGCCAATGTTCAATGAAACTGTTCACTCTCGCTGTCACTGAAGAACCTGTCATTGAAGAATTAATACTGACAGAGTCACAATGTACTGTGTCATCTCTGCATTTCTATGCTACACAAATATTGTGTAGTATATCTGCTCTTCTTTAGTGTCCATGTATTCATCATGTGTACATTATATACTTCAAACACATGTTTAAATTTTCTCTAAATGTGAGCTTAGGATACACAATTTTAAAAGACAAGATGCCTTAAAATATGTGTACGTTGAAAACATAGCTGGTAGTTTTATACTTGAAAATATTCAGGACAGTATTTTTTGAGGCAAAAAATAGTAACAAAATATAACAGTAAACTTGCATTAGTTGTAATTTAAATATTTCAGTGGACAAACAATACAAAAAAAGGAGTATAAGAAAAAACAAATGCCACTTACTCTGGAGCAATGAGAAGGATTTCAGAAAAATAGGTGTGTGTGTGGTATGTGTTTGGTATATGTGGTGTGTATGTGGCATATGATGTATGTGTATGTGCATGAATGCATGTAGTTTAATGTTCACAAAATCAGAGTTGTAATCAACACAAGGATTAATACTGTACACATTATATTCTGTTGGTGCCTATTTTGGAGTGTTAAGTAAGATATTTAATATCTGATGTTAGGTAAATCATTTATAAAACTCAAATATTAATTTCTAATGTGATATATTCTACTGGCACATTATTATCCTTTCTCTCTCAAACTTTCCTTGATCTACTGAATTTGAATACTGATATGTCGGACTGATTGTGGATGTGTTAATACAAACCATATAGAGGTTCTAAATATGCTCTGGGTGAATATTCTTACAGCTACATCATTTTTCAGATTCACTGGAAGAACATACTTTCACTATCAGCAAACCCTGGAAAGGCAAATCATGTACAGTGGACCTGAACAGGCAGATGAGGAGGAAGTTGAAGGGATAGGAATTCATGCCTAACTCTCTAGGATTTTTCCTTGTTTGGACTTGCAGGTCTGTACATGCTGTTATAATTATTGTGAGTCCATATGTGACACCAACTTGTAGTGTCCATGAAAATTATTTTCCTATGGTCATCTATGGTTCTCTCTCTGACAGTCTTTCCACTACTATCTTCTAAAATGTTTGCCGAGCCTTAAGGGGATGGTTCAGATATCAGCAGTCCATTGAGGCCCGAGTATTTTACAGTCTTTGGTCTCTGCACTCTGGCCAACAATGAATCTCTGTGTTAATCATCATGTACTGCAAACAACTTCTCTGGTGAAGGTTGAAATATGCATTTATCTATGCATATAAATAAAGCCATGAAGAATTAGTTTAATCATTCATTCATATATATATATATATATATATATATATATATATATATTCAGAGTAACAGGTTCTCCTAAAGGGCCTTTGACCAGTTTGACCACAGCCCAATAATAGCATGAAGTATAGATTTAATCTTGTGGAATGTAATTTCAATCCAGTTACATAGGGGCTGATTACTCCTGTGATGTTCATGATGCTATTGTAATAGTAGGCTTGTGCCAGCCCAGCCACATGGTTCACAGCTGGGTATTATTGATGCTTACTTTTGTCTTCCAGTGTTAAGCAAAACACCTTCCAGGACTATGTAAGCTAGCCATAGTGATGGTGCTTCTGGGTGAGTACTAGCTTGATTTCTCTGAATCTGTTACTCAAGTATGTCATGCATTCCGCAATGAGGTTTTAGGTCAAATACTAGAACATAAACAAGAAATCACAGTAGCCTATATATTTGTATCCTTATGAAGTTCAACTATCCAACAATTACAAATGAAGTAAACTATTCTTTAAATTAAACTTTCTAGTTGCTTCCAAATTTCATTTATGAATCAAGTATTACCTTAAAACCCAAGCCAGGCTTGGCTTACCAATTAAAAGAAAATTATAGGTCAATAACTTGCATTATCATAGACATAAAAGTCCTCAATAAAATGCATGCAAACCTGGTTCAGGAACACATAAAAATTATTAACTATGATAAAGTCAGTTTTATTCCATGACACATGGATGGTTCAATATGCATAGAGTAACTGATTTTCTTAATTTAATCTAAGAGGAATCAATTATATTTCCTAATCATATAGTGAGGTATCCATATTTTCAAAAAATGTTTCCCAGTATCTCTTTCCAAATACTTATCCATTTCATTCTTTTTTATCTTTTTCAGATTCATAGGTGAACATGTCCAGGGACAAGCTGCTTTCATATATCATAAACAATTGTCATTTTCTTTATGTTGCTTGTATTCAAAGAGTAATTAATGTGTTGTACCTCTGACACATAAAGATTATTTTGGTTTAAAAAATCAATTAAATCCTTTTATGTAAAATGTAACCTTTAGCTATATTTATGTGGCCACTGTGGGAAAATATTAACAGGAAGAGAGCTTCAAATTTACACATGCATAATTGAATAGAAGTCATAATGGAAATACTACTTTCTATATATGAACTCCTCACAATTTTTTTTTCATTTAAAGTAAGATTTTATTGTTACATAAATTAACATTTTTTCTGTTAGAGTTTTAGTTTCTCTAAATTATTACAATATTTTTAAATAATAAAAGTAGAAGCATGAAAAATTAAATATTAAATGGTTGTGTAGTATTATGTATAAAATAAATGATCAAAAAATCAATTCAAAGATTACTTTAAAATTTTAAAATATTTATAATTTTTTAAATAAATCCATGAAAAGCTATGTGAGCAACTTTTATTATAGACTGTAGAACTTTTGGTGTGTCTGAGTAGACAGAATAGGTCAATAATAAAGAATATTTTATTGATGAACTCAATAAAATGGAATTCTCTATCAGTGAGGGTTTCAAGTAACTCTTTGAGGACTTTAAAACACAAAGTGTTAGAGGACAATTCGTATGAAACAATTTTCTCACAGTAAACCTATGTCTCATTTTAGCCTGTTGTTCTCTTTTCTGTAGAGAATACTAATACAATATTTTAAAACCTTTTACTATTGATAGCCTATGATTTTTAAAATCTCAGGAGGAAGAACTATTCAGACATTAATTTTATATACAAGGAAAGTTTGTTAAATAGTCAAATAAAACATACTCATGCTTGTTTCAGTGTGTTTGCTATTTCACACACTAACAAGCTTCACAAGCATGGTTTGGAGAACAATGGCAGGTCAGATGACAGAAAGCTAAACACATTGTTAGATATTTACATTCATCTTCTTTTATCATTTTTTAGGGAAATTATGAGGTGAGTTTATGTTTATATTTAAAACCATGCTAGAGAATCTTAAAAGGATAGATTGAAATTAAAACAAAAGGAGGCAGAAGATAGGGATGCATGAGTTAATCTGAGTGATACTTTATTTGAATGGGAATGTTTTTAATGTTTGTTCAGTAAGCATAAGAAAAACTTAGAATAATTCTCCTCATTTTTGATTTATTTGTGTAGAGATACATAGATGAAACAAGGTGATAATGCACCAAGAGTCCATAAGAAATAACCACCAGTTTTACAGTTTAGGACTATATGCTCATGAGTAACTAGGTTGGACAGCTGAATACACAGGGTTATTGATTTGCAGACTGGAGGAGTTTCGATTTATTTGGCTTATATTGCCAGTATTTAAAAGCTAAATAATTCCCTTTAAGTTTTCTTTCTGTTAAATATGGAAAAACAAGCAACAAATAAAGTGTAATTCACTAGAGTAAATACATTAGATATTTAGAGGTATAATTTCTTACTATTCACAATATAGTATGGTCCCAAAGGGTACACTCAGAAATGCATTTATGTTCCTCTTACAATAAGATGTCACAAGGCCAAGTAGCCATTTCTCATTCACAGCAACCTTCTAATGCTCTTGATCTTGTTTGACACTCTGGAAGGTGACTAAGAATACCTATTCAGGAAACCATCTGCATCTCAAAATATGTCAACAAGCCTGAAAGTTAACTGTGGATTCCCAGAAGGATTTTTCTCTTTTTTAGATGATGAAAGTGTGATAAGTGTGCTTGTGTCAGCCATAATTTGGACATATCTCTTCCCTGCACAAACTTACAGTGGTTGGTCTGCCTTTTCTTTCTTGTAGGGTTCCTACCACTGTAGCACTGCACACTCAGTCTAATGAGAATGGGATACATATTCAGAATTGTGCTGAAATAGCACTTAAAACCACTACTTTGAATTCTCCTTAATTTTGAAAAGGTATTGTTTTGGTAAATATAAACATTAATCCACTCTTCTCTGTTGTCTTATATATTGTTTCACTTTGAATAATGTGTATCTTGGTAAAGATGATTTTTTTTACTCCAAAGTATCAATAGAATATTGACAAAGAGTATTAACTCATGTAGAGATAAAGTCAGTAGGTAAACTCATATGCAAACACACATACATAGAAACACATATACACTTATCCATCTTTGAATTAATTTTTATGTAGAACTTCTTCAAAAGTTCACAAAATGACAAAGTGTGGTTCATTTTCATATACATTAAAGGAATGGAGACTATCAATCTGTCTAAAGTAGTCTGAAAAACATGGTTACACATTAATTTTTCAATTATTTGACAGTTTTAGTCTTCAGTTAAACAGAAAGGCATGATTGAATAGGTATATTTTACCATTTATACAAATAAGCCTACCTATTTTTGGGTGTTAAAAATATGACTTAAATTTTATAAATGTTACCTTTACCATGTATGTTTGGGTACATAATCATTGGCTAAGTGTGTGATTACATTTGGAATGTAATCTACCTCCTTTAGGAGATAGTGTGTCATTGGTCCAGAACTCATCAATTAGACCAGAAGCAGCTTATAAAAAAAAGTTTATTTGGACTTAATATTTTGGAAGGAGAGCCCATAATGACAGGTAACAGAGCATGGTGGCACACACCTTTAATTCCAGTATTCAGGATGCAGCGGCAAGTGCTTCTCTGTAGCCTGATCTACATAAATTGTTCTGGGACTGCCAGAGCTAAACAATACAGAGACTTGGTCAAAAAAAAAAAAAAAAAAAAAAAAAAAAAAAAAAAAAAAAAAAAAAAAAAAAAAAAAAAA
>PVIH01003172.1:93543-150341 GCA_004025045.1 Sigmodon hispidus | reverse complement strand
CATTCAGAACACCACACTTGCTTTCTCCACTTCTTTACAGTAATTCAAAAGCTGCAACACTCAAAGCCGCCAAGCCCAAGCCCTGTAATCATCATTGACTACGTCTGTCTCTTATATAAGTGTAAAATATAAAATTGTTCTACAATTAGTTATTTCTACTTATTTTTCCAATTATGTCACTGATGAAATTTTGAGCATGACCTTAATCCAATTTAATTTGTAATTTCTGCATTTTTTTGTTGTTCAATTTTTAACCCTACAGTAACACTTTAGAAATACTTTTATCCTTGTTGTATTCTTTGCTGGTAGGATGCTTATCTTTTGAACTTCACTCATGTATGGATTATGGAGTAAGTTCTTAAAATTAGGTATATGTATTTATATTAGTATATAATCCACGTGAAATATACATCACATACAAAAAAATCAAAGGAGATACTGAATAAAAATGAATAGCACAAAATCTCAAACCTCCCACAAGCCAGAAAGTACCCAGATACACCAGGAAAATGGAACAAAGTTATCTTGTACATCTAACAGGCACTTTGCTTATTCTGCCATTTCATCTCTAAGCAGAATGAATGGTCCTGGATTTAGTAACATTCACCTGCAACTTAAAATTAGAACTTGTGGATCTTTCAAGGCTACATAGTGCTATCATTGAAAGATTATTAGAAATGTGTTTCACTTTGGGTTAGTTCAGTGCTCTTTAAAATACTGCTAAGTAAGTTAAATAAAATCAAATTTAAATTCAATACATACAATAATATCTGCTGTCTGCAATATGATTATTAATTTCTACCCTGGCACAGCAGGTACTTCCAGTCATTAGTAACACTATTCTGGAAATGTAATGTAGTGATAAGCCTCTGAGCAATTTGAAAACTCTAGAGCACAAAAACACAGTTTGATTTCTCCCCTTGAGGCTCCACATACTGCCCATGTCACCTAACCTTGGAGGATTTAGTTCCTTTTCCTGATGCTGGAGTGGATGATGAGCTGATCCACCTTGGGACTTCTTGCTCTTTTGGGGCAGGCGATGGGGAGATGGGGAGGAGGGAGGCTGAAGGCTAACCAGGAGGGGTAGGGAGGAGGAGTGGAAGGAGAGCAAGGGGATATACATGGATTAAAAAGACTTTATTTTATATAAAAAATAAAATAAATATAAAGAAAAGAAAACTCCAGAGCATATTATTTGAATAGATCCAGTACTATGCTGAATTTAGGGTGGCCCATCAGAATGATATGGCATGATAAATTTTGTGATAGCTAAGGATCAAATAAGTAGGAATGCTATTAACCTTTGTCAATTGTTCCCAATATATTTTTTATTCCAAGAAAATCTGTTAGAAAGATAGTAGTGTCTATCTCCAATACTGATTCATTTGAAAAGTTTTTCAAGTAAAAACAAAAATTAAATAAAAACAGTATTTAAAATAATAAATAAGTAAATGAGTGTGTTTAGCATTTGAGGCATGTAAATGTAAACTGCCTTCAACATAAATCCATTACTAAAGGACACCTCTTAAAATTTTCAGCTGCTATTGCTTTCTGAGGCTTTTTCAAACTGACAAATCTTTCTTGAAACAAAGCATTTTTACTTTATTACAAACTAAATTCTTCATGAAGACTCATGTTCCACATTTTAATGATACTTGGACCTGGAACAAACTTCACTTTGAACTAGAAAGTAAATGTAAAAGAATGTAATTTGTTTTATCAAAATATATTTTTTCAAAATGCAATATTATTTAAATGTCTTTTATTTTGGAAATATAAAGATTAAGTATTCAAGAATGAAATAAAATGATACTTCTTTTTAGATTCTATTTGTACAGCAATACTATTACTTGTGATGATTTATCTTTATTAAATATAAAATATATCACCACAGTTCCACTTTATGAAGTGATATTTAATGTAATGTATGCAGACTCAGACTGAAAGACCTGTGTTGTATGTGTATAATGTTGTTTCTAAATCAGTCCTACATAAAAAAATTGTGAAAAAACTTAAGTGAAACAAAAATATTACTGGCTTTGCTGAATAAGAAATGGCATGATGTCTATTGTCTTCTAATTTCTTGGTATCTGTAAACTTTCACTCTCTTTGGGATTTAGTAGTCTACAACATGAGATAAAGGATAGCAATTCAAATCATTCTTATCCACAGACATGCAAATGAAATTCTCTCATCAAGTACAATTGATTTCCTTTCTCTCCTTTAGGAGATACATGTTTTGCATCCACCAAATGAATTCATTTCAGCAGGCTTAATTGCCTTTAAAAATGTCTGGTCAATGGGTGTCCATTGAATGACATCTTATAGTTTACCAGTATCTTCATTAATTGATGTGTTAAATAGAATCTTTGAAATATATTCATTTAATACATATTTGAGAGTTGTTATTTTAAAATATATATTTTTCAATATCTCATATCTCACTCAACTTTGCACCACACTGTATATGTGTGGTTCTTGTATAGAAACACCACTATCACCATTTCATTAGTGCCTTTGTTCAGGAATATTATCATATTTAGCTTTTCATATTTCTCTTTGCTTTCTTATCCCAATCAAATCTGCTCCTAAGGTTTCCTGTGCATGTGCTACTGTTCAAACACACCAACTCCAAGTAATGGCTACAAGTTTCTGACAGCATGCATGTGTTTGTGCCATGACACTCTGTACCACTCTATTATTTATATCTATTGGGATAATAAAAATCTTATGAACAAGAAGAGTTTAATATAGATATTCTCATATTTGATTCTAGTTCTAGTTCTATTATTCTCATTGTAGGGTAGAGAATCAAGGAGATAGGCAGCTCTGGAGGGAGGCTTTTTAAAGAGAAATTAAAATAAAATTATTAATTTTAGAGAAAATAGGCATGGACTAAAAATATTCAGTATTGTGACAGAACAATGCTTGCTTCTGCTCAAATTTTGTGGTTTTGTACTTGAGTGTAGGTAGAACAGTGTTTGCCACTCTAATTGGCTATATGAACCCCAGAGATTAGAACCCAAAAATGAGATGGAGTAAAATCTTATATAGTATCCAACTTTATTCACAGCACCAGACAAATTACACTGTGAGAGTTAAGAAGGATCACACAGTGAAGTGTTCAACCATAAGGATAGGCTACGTGTGGCATAGCGTGGTTGTTCATAGAGGCATATGTATGACTACAGCTGTAATATACTCCCTCCCATCTGCTACACCTCAGAGGACCACAAAAATAATTTCCAAGAACAATTTTGTGCTTTGACGACACTGAGGTCACAAGACTCTTGTCTTGTTTCCTTGAGAGCTCTCATAAGCACTCAGAATTCTCCTCACAAGACTCCACACTTAGACTGTGTTCTGACAGAACACAGAAAAGAGAATCCGGGGGTCCTTCAGCATCTGATAGAAGAGAAAAATTTTCTCCTCCATCACTTCAGTGAGCACATAGGTCTTCATAACAAAAGCCAGGTGGCTAGATTACTTATTATCACCATATACTGAAAAGAAATATGTTTTATTTGATTATTCTGACAAAAGCCAGGGCACAAATATAAAGAAAACAGGGATTTGCTGTCTACATTTGGCTGTGTTCTTAAGACTAACCAAATGCTTTCTCTTCTGAGAAGTGAGTACAAGGAGCCTTAGCCACACACTTCTGTAAATCTTCAGCAGATCTTATTTTTTTTTTTAATCTAAAAGTAATATTTAAAACTTCATAAGCAGAAAATATGTTAGTTTTCAATTTTATGTTTTTCTGATGCTGAAGGAGTAGAAAAGGCAAAAAGGGTAAAACAGAGAGAGAGAGATGTTTACATCAGAAATATTTTGCTATTTCTTCACATCTTAATATATCTTAAAATATATTATGGTCTATTATTCTCTATAGAATACAACTATAAAATGAATCCTAAGGCATTCTGCAATTTCAATAGATGAAATAGATTAGTGCCTCTCTCAGCCATCATCAGAGAAGCTTCTCATATATCAGATGGGAACAAACACAGAAAACCATAGCTCGACAATCTGCAGAGCGTGAGAGACCTTGTGACACTCAGTCCTACGTGGAATTTTACTACAATATCCTCCCCGCCCCCAGTTTTGTTTCTATTTTTGTGTTTTCTTGATTGGTTTTTTTAGATAAAAAAGCCCAGGATAACGTTTAGTTATGTAGGTATAGAAAATGTTTGGCACTTTTCAAGCTAATTAAATGTATCTATCTTGTTAGTAAATACTATTTGAACAGAGCTAGTATTCCAGGAATATGGTAATACTTTATGAGTCAAAGAAGTATGAAAAGGTGTCTTTTGAAAGAGATATATACTGGAGTTTGTGTTTTCATGGAAGATATAAGTCTTGGTTGCTTATTAGTTAGCTTTCGTAGTTCCTCATTATCCCTTTTGATTTTGTACAGAAAACATACACAAATTATCTGCATGAAAAAAATAAAAAAAAAGTCTAGAGTCCCTTACCAGACTCTTGTTGAGGGAGATTTTGTGACTGGTTGACAAAGGAAGCAATCAGTCTCCAGCAGGCATGGCAGGATTTTCAGAGGCTTCTGATCTCTTTTCCCCTCCAGCAGTGCTTAGGCCAGGGGAATGCAGTCCAGGCCATGCTGTCCCTACCAACCATGTGTCCTGATGAGTGAACCAATCAAAAAGAGAAGTAATTATTGTTCTTTAATTTGTTTAAAATCTATCAGTTACCACACTTAAAGAGCGATTCCAAGACCTTAGGAAATGGCTCCATTTTTATGGCTATATCCCCTGGAGAAGGGATTCAGAAAGAGGATTCCAAGTCTGACTTGCTGGTCTTTCAGTGTGTGTAATATGCTGTGTGTAAATGTAGTTCAGCCACCACCAAAAGATGGATGTAGTTTAGCTCCACTTGTGCTTCTTCAAGACCTTCTGTTTGTCAGTTACACATTGATTATTTATATAGAGAAAGTGATGAGCTTCTAGGTGATTGGGTTTTATTTGGTCATCACCTATGGAATACTGTATATCTGATATATTTCAGTTTATTGTATATTTACAGTTCCTGTCACTTAGCCTATTATGCCAGGAATGATGTAGTAATATCTTTTCTTGTTATTCCAGAATTACACGGCCCTACGACTGATATTGAAAATATAAAATTATGATATGAGAGGAATACAATAAGTATATGCAGTATTATACAATTTAACATTTTTCTCAAAACCTTAAATTATACTTTATAAGAAGAATAATACTTAAACATTCTGCTTTTCACAATCTCAAGGAATGAGAAATTATAAAAATGCACACAAAATTATAGAAATGTAATGTTTGTTTATGTGTGATAAGATGATTGTAAAGGACTGTGCTAGGTTCTGTGAAGAGGCTGTTTGCACAGGGTATTATAATCAGTTTGACCTGTGGAGTCTGCACTCAACCTGGTCAAGGACACTAGGCAGGGCAAGTTTCCACTTTCCCCTTTAAATGCACTCTCTTGTCTCTAAAATATCTTTCATCCATAGAATAAAAATGTTTCACACATTCTGAATGCAACAGTACAAGGTAGTACTGTGGGAGTTATTTGCTGAGTTGGAACCAGGAGCCCAGCAAGTTCCTCAAATGCAGCCTGGCTGTTCCTGAAAGCACAAATCCAGGAGACTCTCCTCTTGTTTGACCTTCTCGGGCTTCAATATGTGTCCTCTACCCATTTCCCTCTGCAATAGCAGCTCTCAAGACTAGGTGATCTGTCATCTTATGCCCTTGTAGCCTTTTGAATGTCACCATCACATGCTGCTCATGCACTTAGATGCCTGTCATGCCCTGCCTATCACAGACAATGCTTTCTAAGAACCAAAATATGTGCTTGTTAAAGCTATGATCTGCTACAGTTCATTAAAATAAAATCAGACCAAATAGAACTGATGCCCATGAAACATGTCCTTTGTATACATAATACCTTTATTTATTCCACTATCATGATGTCCATTGTAGTAGCACATATTTTCACAACTTCTATATTCTGTTTTACTAAGCAACATGTTACTATAATTTGGCAATTTATAATGTGTGTGAGAAATTTTTTGAGGTTCCAAGATCAAATCACATAGCTTATTAAGTTAATTATATAGCCAGTCTCATAAGCAAAAAAGTTTTGCTATCATGATTTTGGTTTCTAGAACCTATTTTAGCACTATGTACCTACAAATGACTAATAAAATATGGCACCCCCATCAACATTCTACCTCTCAACTTCTAAACTATTGAGAAAGTTGGGTCATTGTATTTCTCACACATCTATCTACAGCAGTTCCAAAGTGTTTTTATATAATTCTGTAATTATTTCATATCATACAACTTCTATAAGGAGGGATTATTATAGGTCATATTGTTGCATGAATCCTAATTGGCCTTATAATAAAAACCTGGAGCCAGATATTGGGGAAAAGCTGAAAGATTAGAGAGACAGAGGAACAAGCCACAGCCACTTCTCACCTACCAAACTACTCAGGCAGAAAGGGGTAGATCCTGTTTTCATGAATTTTTACACTGAATAGGGAAGTTAAGGCAAGATCACCCTAAGTGGAAAGTGGCTTAAGTCCTGCCTCTTCTTGCCTTATATACCTTTCTCTATCTAGCTTTATCACTTCCTGTTTCAGACTTTTTAGTGCTGAGATTATAGGCCTGTGTGCTTCCCAAGTACAAGGAGCAGAAACAAGGGATTCAAACTGCTAGGATTAAAAGTGTGTAATCACTAGTGCTGGGATTAAAGTTGTGTGCTACTACTGCCTTGTCCATTTGGCCTTGAACTCACAGAGATCCAGCTGAATCTCTGCCTCCTGAGTGCTAAAATTAAAAGTACCTGACCTCTACAGCTGCATGGCTTCTTCTGTCCTCTGATCTTCAGGTAATCTTTGTTTGATACATGAAACCTTAAGATCATAGCTTTTCATTCAGTTGGATTTAAGTACCAAGAAATCTCATGTTCAAGCTTTATTCTTCAAGTGACCATTGTTTTATAAACTGCAGTATTTTGAGCAAATCAAAGAGCTTTAAGGACACATTAATAGGTTTCATATTTTTGGAGATAGCCAATGTCTAGTAGTAAATAGAATTTAGATTCTCTGATTCACAATTCAAGCAAGGTTCAATGGAAAAGTGACACTCTGGAGCAGATTTCTGGAGAGGATATCTGAGGCTGTGCAAGAATAAATACATGTGCCTGCTTAATAATTTTCCAATGTCAACTTTTTCAACTATAATGAAGGCTTAGTAGAGCTTACCACCTAATAAGCAGATAGCTGGAATGGATGCTGAACTAAGCCACCTTGGGAACTTGGGACCTCCTGCCCTTGCTGGGGAGGATATAAAATTATAGGGAGAAGAAAGAGTGACTGGGAATGGCAGGAGGGGCAAGGAAGTTTGCACAAGGGGATACATGGGTAAAAAATATGACTTTATTATTATTAATAATATTTTTAATATTAAATATTAAGTAATAATAATAAAAGAAGTGCATTGTGGGTGTCTTCACAAGTAGGCCCTGGCACAGATTATTTTTCATTGTCTCTGTATGCTTGCAATAGTTACAAGGGATTTTGTAGCCACAGAAAATAACATTTTTCTCTCATATGCTCTCTGTAAAGTTACTGTAAAGGAAAAGAGAAAGAGAAGAAAAATTAACTTTATGTGAATATAGGTTATGAAACTAAATTAAATATAATCACTATATACTTGAAATGGGTAATAGCACTCCAAACTCATGCCTTATGTTTATTCAGGTAGGGCACTGCTTCACTAAAATGGTAGGGGTGCAATTGGGGCAAGCTTACATAGGCAGCAACCAATAGCTTTATAGTTGGATTTGAGATCTGTTGTAGAAAGTTTCCCCAGCTCTGATTGGGCCCGGAGGTTTGTACCTGGCCAGCAGTGGCTTTTGTCCCCCAAAGAAATGAATCAGACACTTATATTAACTTCATATTGTTTGGCCCATGTCTCAAGCACATTATTAGCTAGCTCTTTCATCTTAATTCAACCCATTTCCATTAATCTGTCTGCCACGTGGACAGGTCCATGGCTCACCAGGATTCCTTACATGTCTGTCTTCTTCTGGGGTCAGATGGAGACTGGCTAACTCCACCCTCCTTCTACCTGTCTCTCCTTTGATTCTCCACCCACTTCTATGGTGCTCTACATAGGCCAAAACAGCTCCTTTATTTACAGCATACAGAGAACATTCCACTACAGAGATCTGCTTAACAACAAAGAAAACATACCTGGTATTAGAAACCAAGTCAGCCACCCAGGGTTAATAATGTCATTTACCTTAAAGGAGATTCTGTAACAACTATTTTACTAAACCAAAACAACCATTAATTATATTCTACATATTGTTCTTATACCCATAATGAAGTTCTCACCCCTTTTCAAAACATTTTGCTGTTTCTAAAAGAGATCATTACAGACAAAACAAAAACCAATCAATAAGCAGAGGTGAAGAGTCTAGTTCCAAGTGATACATCTATATTATAGCTTCCACACTTAACACCCAGATATCATTACGTAGTGGAAACTGGAGATCAGAAAATTCAGAAAGACATGGGGTTTGCTATGAGACCATGTCTTCAAAGCATTTTAGAAACTACATCTCTGAAGTGTCACCAACATGTTTGCTTGAACATAAATGGAAGGAAGTCAAAATAATTGACATGTTAATGTGGATAAGAAAAAGACTTTGGGGCTTCAACCCTTCAAAAAGAACTACAGGCAACTAAACAATATTGAAAGCAAGGAAAACAGTCTCTACCAAAGAAAGCACACCAATAGGTTGCCTAATACCAAATGATCAGCTCTGAAAATACATATATAACTGCGATTATACAGACTGAATAGATTTTACTTATGTGTTTAGAAATATATATATATGTATATATATGCTTATAACAACAATTAATAAAGAAAGTTTGTGAATATAACCTGGAACAAGAAGTGGTATATGGTAAGTCTGGACTAAGGAAAGAGAAGGAGGAAATTATATAATTGTGTTATAGTCTCAAAAAACATTATTTTTACATTTGAACCACAGTTCCCCTTTTCTTCCCTAACCCCTCAACTTCCCCACTCCACCACACTATCCACTCCTTAAAGAAGATAAGGCCTCTCATGGGAAGTCAGCAAAATCTAGGATATCAAATTGAGGAAGGATCAGCAAGGTTCTCCCCCCATATCAAGGCTAAGCAAGGTATTCTTCAATAGAGAATGGATTCCAAAAAATCAGTTTATGCACCAGGGATAAATCCTGGTCCCACTGTCATAGACCTCACAAACTACTATTGTCAAAATTCTAATCAGCATGGAGTGAAGCAGGTGTATCTTTTCCTCATGAGTTTTTATGCAACGTGGAGGTTTTCTTAACATGGATTCGTTCAAACAACTTGTGTTAGAATGTCCTTACTCACGCTAGGTAATATTCCATCTACTGGATAGCAATTACTTAAGCAACTTCACCTCTGAGCCATTTCTATAAGAAAAGCTTACACATTGAATTATTAAAGATTACAGCAAAATGAAAAAATAATTTAGTCATGTATCAGTCTCCTTTGTTTCAAACCACGGTGAAGGTAACCTCAGTGTCAAGGAAAGGAAAAGGTCAAACCACAGGGGAGGACTGTGGCTGGATCTCTCTTAACTGGGCTGTTTCACCTTATCTGCTAGCATCCTTGGCAGCAACACAGGTGTTATGGGCTGCTTCTCTTCACTATTTATAGAGGTGTGGTGCCTGGAGCATTTCATGATCATTTTTATTTGTATAAGCCAACCCTCATTAGCCTACTTTCCTAGGACAATGGAATTATAAAATCACTGTGTCAGTGTGCTCTATCCCTTCTCACTAATAACTTCTGCTGCCACAGGCAAATTTCAACCAGCTCTGGCAGAGTGGTAAAGGACTTGCTGTTTCTTTCTGTAGCACAAAGGCACACACAGGAAATGTAGCCCCCACACTCTTAACCCTCCATAGCCGTCCTAATGAGATAAGTTTAGCTAAGAGGCCTAAAGCATGTAAATCAAATAGACGTAGATTTGCTGGGTGAACTTAACAGGTATTTAGTGGAAAAAGTCTGATGAACTATATTTTATGAAATCCAGGTCTTAAACCCTCCTCACATACTAACCCATTAAAATAGGTTTTTTAATTAGTTCATATATGTGAATAGTTTTTTGAAGAACATTTTCAAAACTACTGCAGTTTTGTCTTTAATCAGAATGTTGGAAGTTATTATTATTAGTAGTAGTAGTAGTAGAAGAAGAAGAAAGAAGAATATTTAAACAGTTTAGTCATTGACTTTGTAAACTTTTTAAAATTAATAATTCAAACAGGTAGTCATAAACATCAATTTATCAATCCTTATGCATATTTTCTTTTCATGTGCACTGATTTCACTTACCATCATGTCTTGTCCAAAGAACTCTACTTTCTTTGTTATCATACGGCTATAATGTGTTTGCTTCACATTTTCCGCCCCCTAGTTTCTTATCTTTCTAAAATGTTTTTGTGATGATCCATATTTGATATACTGAATGCTTATTTTTGGAAAACTCCCAAAGTTCAGAAATGTTTGTGTCTTTTGTTATTTCTGTTTTTTATTTGTCTACTTGAAAATAATAACTTCATGTCCAATAATCACATATTAATATTCACATAATAATATTCCATGGAAGTTAATGGTATTTAATTAGCCCATTATCTTTTACATAAAACACTGATTTAAAAATTCTGCAGCTAAAAATACTAATCTGGCACTTTAAGGACAGTAAGCATGCCTGTCTTCTTTGAATTACACTTCAAATATACTGCTCCAATTTTGCAGCTTTTGTTTGTGAAGCAGAAGAATCTTGCTCTTGGGAATTGTCTAATTTTTTTCACCATACCTACTGAAACACTGTGGAGATGGATGCGTTATTAGAAAGAAGTTGATGTAATGCACTCATGACACATATAAACAAATATTGTCCGTGGGGAAAACTGATGGAAATGCTGACCAGGTTTAGAGTCTCAAAGTTCTTCCAAGCATGTTGGAGGGCTGAGATAACTTCTACCATGGCAAGATGTCAAGAAAAGGTAAAATTTCTGAAATAAAATTAAACAAAGAGTAGGAAATATGGCTGTTCCACTGAGGAGTAGAGTCAAAATGGAATTATAGTCCTGAGACTGTAGTAACCCTGAGACCCCAACTTTTTCTGGCCCCAGTGTTCTGTCCTTACAGACATGTTTTGGGGGAATGATCGTGCTTTTATACAGAACCAATTTTGTAAATAAGCATACTGAGAGAAACATTATTTCCTGTTCATAAAGAGATATTGTGATATGGACAAAGGAATCAGTTCTAAGCATTCTACAACACAGAAGAAATATCTATTGAACCAGAAAATCACTGTACCTTATCGCCTCAAGTTCCTGATGCATCTCTAAGGAAGGATGAGGATATTTTTGTTTATCTTTTATAAGTTTTAGATTTAGATCTTCTTTGACAATGATCGTGGTGGTGCAAGTCCAACTTTAGGAATACTTGGCTACTGGAAATAGGTGATGCTCTTCAAAGTGCAATGGGTAGGCAAGAATAGCCTGCAGAGCTTTCTGGGTCCATGTCAAAATTCTTTTTTCTTAATTTTTTGAAAATTTAAAATGCTTTTAGTTGTATATTGTAATAATACACAATAATGGGTTTCATCCTATTTCCATAAATCTGTATAGCATGATTTAATTAGATCCAGCCTAATTGCTCTCTCTTTCCCATGTCCCTCCCACACTCACACTTCCTGATGGCTTTTGTCCCATCTACAACATCCTCTTCTTTCATGTCTGTGTTTTACAGGGTAGAGAGGGGTCTGCAATGCTGTTTTAGGGGGGCTCCTAAGGAGCTTAAGGTGCATGGGCGAGGAGGGTTCCTAGCGGAGTCTTTGCCTTCTTCCTTCTCCTTTCCGCCCTGTAGATGATCCTGCAAAAAGTGGTCCACTGAAATTCTGTTGCAGTATTTTCATATTTTTTGAACTTTTACATACATTTTTGACTTTCAATTGGCTCACATTTTTCTGCTTAAATGTTTAAATAATGGGTAGCAATTTTGCTGAATAATAATTTTTCAATTGAGAAGCCATCTAGAAATTGAATCTTTGGCAACAGATTTTGGAGAACTTTCCGTGTTTCTAATATTCTCAGTATTGATGTATTTTTTTGTTCATTTACATGGAATACTACTTTCAAATGTTATTATTTTTTACATTTTACCCACTTTTGGACCATTAAGTGTTTGTTCCCCATTCCACCCATCATTTTTCAATCGTTTCTTCTTTTTCTTCTCTTCTTTAGGGATACTCAAACAAATTTTGAAATAATTGTAGTCATTTAGGCCGCCATTTTTTTTATTATGCTGCTAGATATTATACCCATGTCTGTCAGTTTCTAACATCTCATTGTTTTAGTTAATAGAGCTGGCTAGCAATCCTTTTCCATGGTTATAGTTCATTAGCCAGGTTATTTATTTATATTATTTGTGCTTTTAACTTAAGCTTATTTTTACTTTTAATATATGGATTTACAAATGTAATATATTAATTAAAAATGTGTTACATTACTACTTAATTCATATATTCTTATATATCCCATTGCAAACATTACATGTGTATGTGTTAGTGAGATTTTTACAAATAGCTCTCAAGACGGCCTTTTTATTCCAATTGAAACCTCTTTGTATACACAGCTGTGGAACTATTGCCTTCTAACTTACAAGGAACTGGCAAGGCTCAGGAGGTTCAGGAAAGTCAAAAGATTTGTGAGTCATTTCTTTTTCAAAGTTATGGGAGCAATAAGCAATCATTTGGGATAGGAAACTCTCCCACCTGCTAGGTTTTCTAGAAGTCAACTCTGAGCAGAGATTTTTGTTAGCAGTCTTTGTTGACATGGACTTGCTGGCAACTCAGTTGCCTTCAGGTTGCCCACACTCTTGTAAGTAACTATTTTAACAAATATGCATGTAACACTAGTAAGTTCAATAGTTCACAAAACTAATTGGATGGAATTTTTATTTTCTTTACTTACATTATCTCAAATTTTTTACATTATTTATATTTTTACTAGTTTTCACATAATGCTTTTATTTTAAACAAATTTCTTTAGTTATCTTTTGTTTTAGATGAGTTATTTTATATTATAATGTTATAAAATATTTTGATTTTTTAAAAATTCTGCAAATAATATTTGCAGCAATTTGTTTTTAACAAATATTTTTTCAGGTGAAATGCCATCTAGTAATTGTGATAATTTATATATGTAAGATAATTTTATTTGTGTTCATGTGGGTACTTTATTTTTATCAATTTTTACTTTTTTATTAATGTATCATTTATAATTTACTTATACGTATATAATTTCAGGACTGACCACTTGGTACTGGATAAAGAAACCTATAGCTACATTCATTTTGAGACAGTCTCTTATTGAGCATGTAGCTCATGGAAGCAGAGAGTCTAACTGGCTTGCAAGCTCCAGGATCCACCTGTCTTTTTCATGTGCTAGGACATTAGGTACAGGCTATCATGTCCTACTTTTCATATAAATGCTATGAATTAGGTCCTTTTGCTTATGTGTCAAGTAATTTACTAATGGCACCATCCCTAGTTCCTCTCTATATATTTTAGATTGTCTTTTATTTAACTGCTATAATAAAATTTTATGAAAAAAGATTTATACAAAATGGAGCATCACATATATTGTTTTTCTGATGTGACCCTAAGATACAATAGTCAATGAATGTTTAAAGTACCTAGTACTGATTTAAAGATGCATCTTATCACCAAAGAATTTTAGATTAACTATTAAAACATTTTTCAAATGCAGATATGTTATGCATCTGTTATATATACATATTGGTGGAAGTATCAATTATACGTGTGAAGTATTTCTTGAGTTTGAGTTCTTTACAACATGATGGAGAAATTTCTTTGAAATTTGAGGGACAGATTGTCTGCTAAAACATAGAGCATAGAAATGATCACAATTAGTAAGACAGTTTGCCTAATAAATGGAAAGAAAATATTACAGTGGCAAACAATAACTTTTGCAGGAGAGCTGGAGGAAGGTAATCATAAAACCAGTACAGATCTGAGATTATTATTTGAATAAAATGCATGTCATTTGTTCTGCCTAAGGAAAGAAAAGCCACATAACCCCAAACAGGTCACTGCCTAAAAGGCCTCGAGAGAGAGTCCAAGTCAAAGTCTGAGTGCTAGGCATATAAAGCTAATTAAAAATGTATCATTTAGTAACAAGTGGGCTTGCAAAATGCAGCACAAAAGAAAACCAGTTATTCATAATTAATATGTAGTTTTATCTACCAGGATACATTTTCCTAAAATGATTGATGTAGCTACGTGCAAAACATAAGAAAATCCTAAATATGAATCAATATTAAAAATTGATGCCCCTAATATGTACAGAGGTTAACTCCCCAGCCCCATGATGAGAGAGAATGTCAGGGCAACTCAGTGCTACTCGTTGTTCTTAGACAACTGCATCCTTGAGTATGCCAAGGTGCTTGATTTCTCACTCATCGATCCTAATTATTTCTTTTCCCCACTCAGGGTTAAATATACCTTAATGGATCTTAAATCTGTCTGACAAAGAGGCTGACACAGAGACTCATCTTACTCATGACATACAATTATTAATTAATGAGGGTCAGCTGCATAAGAGGCTTGCTACTGATATGTGTAATAAGGAAAATCATTGCAGACTGAATTATACACAGTAGAACAGGAAAGAGAGTACATTTTATTAGAACCATCAAAATTTCCTGTTTCCAAAGTAATTAAATTAACTCTTTCTGTAGTTTAAACAAATTGTGTTTAGGACTTTCATGTTGCTTCAATTTCCTTCTAGCAAATAAAATGTCTGAGTCTTTTCATTAAGGGCAATAGGCTTCCTTCCTCCTGCAGTTAATTTCTGTTCTGGAATCTCGTTTCTCCTTTACTCTGTTGGGCGGGGGTCAAATAGAGTATGCAATATCCATCTTTTGAGACTGAGTCAGTTTTGGCAGTGCACAATAACCCAAGACATAGAAATCTCTGTATCCCCAGTGTTCCTTCCCGCCAAAGACAAACGCGTCATGACACAACGACAATTAACTTAAATCCTCCTCATCTCCTTTGAGACCCTCTTTGCACCTGATCACATTCTGGTTATCTAATCTTAGCTGAGACTTTGATTGGGGAATGCTCATCTCACCAGAGAATTCCTTTGAAGTTTGAGATCTTATTAAAACAAAGAAGGTCTGATGACCTTAGTTTCCACTAGCTGAACTGTATCACAGACCAGATGTGCAGAGTCTCTTGGAGGAATAATCACTTTGAAAAATAAAGCAAAAGGAAACAAAATCACAAAGCTTTGAGTTTAATAAACAAGCCTGTTTCCATTGGGGATGTTCCAATTGTCAAATGCATTCTTAAATTAGTATGCAATATAGACTTGCTTACGAAACTACTGAGTAAGCCAATGTCCCCCTAAAATAATGTAGATGCTATCTCCTAAATATGACATTAATAGTATTAAGAGCCTGGGCATTTTGTACGGCTATGGCGTGGGGAGGTATTGTTCTTGGGAACTGATTAGCATGTAATAAGAATACTAGGTAGGGATTCTTGGTGGCTTATTATGTCAAGGAGAGTAGCCATACAGCATCTTGGGCATAAGTTGACTCACTTATTTAGTCATGTGACATGCTTCCATCCTCCTCCTCAAGGCTGTCAGCAAGAGGATTCACAGAATATTAACATAAATTGAATCAAAATTATATAAGTAAATAACAAAAACTATTAGAAATGTATAATATGAAAATTATAGCATCAATTGGGAAAAATTGTACAATTAATTTCTTAAAGTCTGTGGTTGCTAAATAAAAAAATGTATTATTTCTTCAAATAAAAAAATAATCTTTTTTCTCTCATCTACCAAATAGTTAGAAATCAAGGATCAGAGTTCACATGCACAGTTGATTCAGCCTGTAGGCTTAAGAATTATTTGCCTGTAACTTTTACAAGATTTGTTCTTACTGCAGTTTAGCTCATTGGGGTAAATCTCATCTTATAAACTAGAATGCTGAGTAAGTGTTTATTGCTTAGAAAAATCAGAATTTGTGGCTGGTTCCAAGTAAAATTGTTGTAGGAAATTAACTGGCTTTAAGTCTGGTTTTTTTTTTTTTCATTTTTCTGATTTTTTTTTAAATCATAAAAACCCCTGAGATGCATTGGTGGTGATTTCAGATTGTTGCCTGTGTGGGAAAACTTCCTTTTGGTAAACATAGTAGACTCAACCAGAGCACACTGTACCCATGCACTTATTATATATCTGTTTGAGAGTCTTGTTCTAGAGACTAAGGCATATAATGCTTACATCCATAATAGAAGAAACTCTTCATTTTCAGATACTGTGTAGGAGAAGAACTTTTGGAGAAAGGATTTGAAAGAACTTCTATTTTAATCTTCTTGAACTTATCTTTTTTTCTTTTTGAGATTTGAGCCTAGGGTCCTGGTTACTGATAAAATGTAACATATATAATATAAAACTCATATCAACATAAACATATAATTTGAATAATTCATCTTAGCATGACTGATTATATTAAATTTTATTCTTCTCTAAGGCTTACATTTATAAATGAGTCATTTAACCAATAAACAATACAATTTTATTAAAATCTTTGGGAAAATTTTCTATAATTATTACTTATTTATTCTTATCTTGTTGACAGTCAATATGAAGAAAATAAACAAAATATTAGTAGAAATTTATTACCATAACATCAAAGGGTATTCGTAAAAATGCTTCTGTCTCTGATTGTGCCAATAATGTATGAATAGAATTAGCTGACGCTAATATTGAACACACTTTTCTTCAGTTCTTCTCTTTTTAAGTAATTTTTTTATTAAAAGATTTTTTTCATGCCCACCATGGCTCCCTCTCCCTTCCCTGCTCCCATTCTTCCTTACCCTCTCCCCACCTCATTCCCCCATCCATTTTCCAGGGAGGGAAAGAAATCCCAAGATGATTTTGCATAATCTAGGCATTAACACAAAGATGAAAGATATGACACACTTGGCATTTAAAATAAGTAAGTATAGTATAATTACTTTACATGTAGGCTGCAAAATAAATGATGGCAGAAAATGCAATTGAGATTAATTTAATAGAGACACTAAAATATTAAAAAAAAACTATGGAAGTAAAAAATTAATATATAAATGAAAGGAACAAACTAAAATAAACTAAAATTATTTTTTATTTGACATCTGATAGGTAATTAGTATCCTAAATATACAAGGAACAACCCAACTCTATAGCAGCTACAACCACAATCAAAGGTGGCTCTGCACACTATTAGCCAACTAGCATCCAGTATCCTTAGGACCATCAGGAAGGACAGGTCACAGTGTACACTGCTGGCTGATTAGCATCACACAGAACATGTCACAGGGAAAGAGAATTTGCTGAAAGATATTAAGAAGATGAATAAGAATTTTTTTTTCTGGGAAAAAGGCCAAAGGGAAACTACCTCAGAGTGCATGTAGTCCAATGGAGTAGTTGGCAATGTAATGAAGTAGGATGTAAAATTCTAAACTAGTGTCCTCAGACCTTTGAAAAGGAAGCTACAAAATCTAATGAACCCAGAAGACACCAGCAATATATTTTTAGTCTTGATAGAAGTGAAACTGAAGAGGAAAAACCTTTTATATATGTATTACCATAATTAGAGATTTAGAAGTCAAAGAGCAGGATTTAATCTACACCCTGGCTGGAAAGTCAGAGGAAATGATTGAGGCATTTATGTTGTAGGATTCACCCTGGAAGTCAAGCTCCAGACTGTGGATGTTTATGATTGCAAAGAGACATCATGATTGTAAAAATACAGTAATAAGATAAAAATTATTATATCTGTAAATCCTTAGTCCAGGACATTGTATGTATGTCTGGAATATACTTTCCTATCAGTTCCCTTCCTAAATAATAATAAAGCTAGACAGAGAAAATACTGTATATCACATCACAAGTAATACATAACAAATAATTTCTTTCTTGTTTTTCAAAATTAAAAAAAAGATTTTAAAAGATTTGCTCGGCACAAATGAGTTTAAATATCCTTTGTTTCCTATAAAACATGATGAGTCTTGCTAAGTAAAAGTTAAAACTACTTATGGGCTAATTTTAGAAAGCTGAGGTTTCTGGACTTCATGTCACACCTGTTTAGGAAATGAGCTTCCATTTTAATCAATCAAGTAAGCAAACAAAACCCTCAAATAAGGAAGTCCAGTCCCCGACAGACCATTTTGCAAAATGTTTTCTGGATGCTCAAAAGAGAATTTCAATGGAAAGTATTGGCATCACAAAATGCAAGCAGGTCAACAGTAGGATTGAAGGATGTGGCACAGGAGCTGCACCACAGCTAGTGTGGCTCTGTCCAGGACCACATCTGTAAGGATACTGAAATCAGCAGGGGTTTCTTCTAGTGGTGACTGGAAGGTGTTAGGCAACAGATGGAAGAGAAGTGCAGAAGTCTTCAAGAGAATCAGCAATATGGCTTTATTGTTTCTTTGTATCTTCTTTAGCAGACATAGTGAAGTTTGAGAATTTTCTGCTCAACCTGCACTTTGGATCCCATGCCTCTGCTACTAGTACTTGGAAACAAACACACCTTTAGTCTCAGCTCTAGGAAGTTCGAGTAGGAAGTGAAATGGCTGGGCAGATGAAGAGATATAAGGCTGGAGGGGACATGAGTTCAGCCTTTCCCTTTCAGCAGAGGACTCAGAGACCTTCGGTAGGATTCCTGGAGACAGGCCTAAGAAGCTGGCTGGGGAAGAAGTGGCTTTGACTTGTTCCTCTTTCTCCTCTGATCTCTCAGCTTTCTCCCGATATCCGGCTCCAGGTTTTTATTATAAGGCCAAGTAGAATTGTTGCAATAATGAATTACCTTGGGATCTGCTTTCATTATCTGCAGATACTTTATAAATTACTATGTATGCACATATCAGTTGGAGCAATCTTATCCACAAATAAAACATAGCCAGTGCTAGCTTGACATATTTCTCAGCTTATGTATCACTAACTTGCAGATATAAAATAAATATTAAGACACTGTGGTTTTTTCTTTATTGTTGTTTATTATTCTCTTCTGTTAGTTCCCACATTTTTTGTTTTTAATTAGTTGTATTTCTAGTAATTTTTTTGTTTTGATTAGATAAACTTAACTCACTTATCTATCCTTAATAAGCCGGTATAATTAAGAAAATGTCATGTGATTACAGATTGAGACCTGGTTACTAGTCTCTTTCATGAAACTTTGAAGTGCCAGTACTTGACTGGTCTAAAGCTTCGATTTCCTACCTACACATAGGACCTTCATATCCATCTCTACAGCAGTTTATGAATGACAAAAGCAGACAGGTGCTCAGTCAAGGGCCACCAGATCATTCCTGATATGTGTATTTTTATAATAAGAAAAATTCCTTACCAGGATGATTTGTGAGCTATACCAAGTTAAAAGTACTTAAAGAAAATTTTATAAAACATGGGCTGGTGCTTGGGTAAATGTTTAATAAATAGATAAATGTTTAATCTAGTAGTGAATATTTCTAAGCTGAACAATATCTTGAAGCAAGGTCAGTTCAGTGAATGATAACTCAAAATTTGTATTTGAAATGCAAGGGAGAATGAAACTGCTTCCATCCTTTTTAGTATAAAAGCTAATAGTTCAGCAAACATTACGCTCATCATGTGTGACCATGTCTATATTTTCCTTCATAGAAATATTGATGCCCATCTTCTGAACCTCCTCTGATACTGAAAACTGTTTTGAAGATATGTAGCCTGCAATTTGCCTTTACTGTAATGTAACTAGGCACAACTTGATGTTACCAATTATGGAAAACATATTGATGAGGTTCCAGCTTCTCCTCATCAATGGGTCACAGCAGAGAACATGGTGAGATTTAAACTCTGAGTACCAGGAAAAAGCATGGACACCAGGGATTGTGATGATATGAAGCAAATAACATGGTTTCTGCAAGGACAGAGGTTGCATTGAAAGTAGACTCCAGTTGAAACCCAGGCATGCACCAGCTCACATGAGCCACACAGGTGGAAAGAGATTGGCACACAGGATTCATGGAGATAGGCATGTGAGTCTACAGAAACATTTATCTCTCACCTCAAAATCACATTAATACACCACCCACACAAAGGTGACATTTTGCCGGAAATGTTTATAGAAAAAATTACATCACTATTTACTTTTAGGTTTCTCAGAAATCTGATGTCATCCATTTTGTGCCATTTATAACCCCGTCATGTTCAGCATGAGCCATCTTACATCACTGAAAGAAAGACATTGTTATCGTTAGTTTTTATCTTGGCTTCTGCTGGATATCCATGTCAGTGTTATGTTGTCTAAATGTAAATTAGCAACTACTGCCTGAAGATATTTTTATTTTAAACATAAAATAAAAAACAAAACGACATAATGCATATGTTTTTGAATAATACATGTTACTTCATCTTCATGATTGCAACATCAGTACCAATTGCTGATTAGTTCCATGTTCAGTTTATCAGGCTTCTTCATTGAGTAACCTCACTGATTACTCTGTTCTATTATTTTTCTATTGCTTTTAATTTAGCTCTTGTAAGTAGCTTCTCAGAAATGTGATTGCTAAATTTAAGTGTAAACTTAGTCTGAATCAATGGATATAAACACACCAAAAATTTTGAGAAATGAGAGTCCCTTGAGTCTCCCTCCCGATCTCTCCCAGTCGGCCTTCAGCCTTCCTCCTTCATATTCCATCACCAGGTATAGCAATTTTAAACAAAAAAGGTTACCTCTCATTCATCTGACAATGTCATTGCAAGAATTTGGAGATGATTGGCAGAAACAAAGAATTATAATTAAGAAAATGACACAGCTCAAATATCTTTGATTAATTTTATACGGTGAGATGGGTTTTAGTTTTACTATATAACATAGAGATTGTGGTAGAAATAATTTTTTCTTCAGTTTCTTATGACTAACAAATGGACTAGTGTATAAGTGGAAGAGAATTTTCAAAAGATACTTTCTATCTTGTGAAAAATGTGGCTCAAAAATAGATGAGTCTTATCTCTCTCATTCATTTAAGACACAACTCAGTTCAAACTTCCTTTCTCAACACCTAATCTGAGTTATGCTTTGATGTCAGTCATTTCGTGAGCTATGTCAGGGGATAATAAATGTAAATGTAACATTTAAACTATCAGTAATTCATTCTGTAAGAGCAGTTCAAAGGAAGTGCCAGCTGAAGCTATTGATTGAAATGTGAAGTTTCTAAGATTCTCGATGCATCTTCTGTATTGAATTCTAGTGGAAATTTTATGGATATAGTTACCAAGCAGATTAACTAAATGCAGCGTGCCCTGTGACTTACATTTTATTCTATAATTCACATGTCAGATCCTTATTATCCAGAAATGTATACATTTATGTTCAAATAAGGTGAAAGTAAGACTTCTCCAACTACCTAATACAAATAAACAGGAATGCAGGTATAGGCACATTGTTATATGTCAGGCTTCACTTTCCTATTAAAGAATCTCATGCACAAGTTTATCTATCAAAATAATTAAGTTTTATTCAATATATATGATAAAAGAGGTAATAATATATGGTTTTAATTATAATGGTGTAACAATAAGTTTCTTTTATGACATTAACATCTGTTGAGAAAAGATAAATAAAACAATAGGGAGTAAGTTTGCCTCATCCATTACTGTCAAGGAAATGGATGTTTATAGAAACATTTTAAGCCTTTAAATTGTTGATGGAGTTTGATGGCTAACTGTCTCACTAAAACATATGTTTTTCATTGTCTGACTCATATTTTTCTTTCTCAGCAGGGAATTAACTCAAAATGATATAACCATAATAATAAAAGAGATTTAGTAATACTCATTTCTCAATAAACAGATGTTGACTTCTACAGAGGTCAAAATAAAAGGTACATGTGAAATAAATTTTAAAAATCTCTGCTAATTGCTATCAGATATTCAACAATTAATGCAATTCGGAATAATTGTTTCATTGGAACAATTCTTCTTACATATAATATATGGGGGGGTCAACCCAATTTTCTTTTCAAGTGAAGTCACTATTTAAATCTAGTCTTTAATTTACTGAGTTGCTTGAAAAATACTATGTGCATAGCATTAAAATACTTATCCCAAAGTCTTACACTCAACCATTTTAAAGCTAATGCAAAATGAGAGCATTTTCCTCCTCAAACTTCATTCCTAGATGGAATGTGAAACTTACTGTAGTAAACACACTTGGTTTTGCCTGGACAAATGTGTGAATCCTTTCATCATCAAAAGCGTGTTTGATGTCCTCATACATATAACTTTTGGCAAGCTACAGAGCAAAGTATTTCTTCCCTTTCTTTCTTTCTTTCTTTCTTTCTTTCTTTCTTTCTTTCTTTCTTTCTTTCTTTTTCTTTCTTTCTCCTTCCTTCCTCCCTTCCTTCTTTCTTTCTTTTTATAGAATAAAGTCTTTTTTTTTTCCATATATCCCCTTGTTCCAACTCCCCCCTCCCTCCCGATCTTTCCCAGTCGGCCTACAGCCTTCCTCCTCCCTATTCCATCACCAGAATGGACAAGAAGTCCCAAGGAGGATTAGCTCAGCAATCACTCCAAGCAAATCCTACTTCCTCATCCTAATATCAAGACTGGGTTAGGTGTTCCTCTTGAGGGAATGGGCTCTAAGGTGCCAGTCCATGAACTGAAACACAGTCTGAACCCTGCCCTTGAGGCTCAACATATTGCCCATGTCAGTGGACAGTTGCCTACACTTGGAGGGCCTAGCTCCTTTTCCTGATGGTTCCCAGGTGGCGATTCTTGATTCAGTGAGCTCCCCAGAGCTCAAACCAGCCTATCCCCTTGCTCATATACAGTCTCCTACCCTGCTATCAGCTGGATCAGGGACTCAGCACAATGCTCAGCAATGTATCCCTGCCTCTACCTCTATTAATTATTGGATATAAGTTCTGTGATATCACTTAGAGTAGTTATTCATTTGATTATAGGAGAAGTCCTGTTTAGGCAACACATTCACTATTGTTTGGAGACTTAGCCAGAAACATCCTGTGAGTGCTTGAATGTTCCCCTAGCACCCGGTGTCTTTCCAACCTCAATTTGGCTTCCTCTATTAGGATCTCCATCTCTTCTTTTTTCTCTCCCTTCTTGTTGCTCCTCTCACTCAATCATTGCCTTCTCTCATGATTTGTTCCCACCTCTCCTTTCATACCTGTGTTCATTATTTCAATATAGTTTTGAAGTCTCAGCCAGAGTGATAATAGGTGAATGAGGTCAAAGGGATTAAAATAAGAAGGTACAAAGTCAAAGTATTCTTATTTTCACACTCTGTCCATAAAACGCCACCAGAAAACATCTATAGCTCATAAACACTATCAGTAAAGAATTAGGAAATGAAATTAACACATAAAAATAAGTATTTTTTTTTTGAGAAAAAAATCATGGAAACAAAATTTTCACATGGATCTCAAAGTATAAAATACCTTGGGGGAACACTAACAGAGAAGGTAAAAATCTTGTATAATACAACTATTATGAAACTAAAGAAAGGAAATGAAGTTGACACCAGAAAATAAAAAGATCTTTCATAAATATATTAACATAATATTTCAAAAATTTCCATCCTACCTAAAAGCAATCTACAGATTCAATGTAATCCCTATCAAAATCCTGATGACAATTTTGATTTCCATATGGAAACTCATAAAATCACAGGATAGGCATAAAAAATCCTGTATAATGAAAGAAATCCTGTATAAGATCACAAACCCATTTGTGATCTTAAATTGTACTCCAAAATTATCATAACACAAACATTATGGTATTAGAATAAAAAAGACACTGATCAATGGACTCAAAGACAGAAACACACACACACACACACACACACACACACACACACACACACATACACACAGCTATGGGGTCCCAATTCTTGATAAAATAAGCCAGAAATATATATTGAAAAGGACATCTTCAAAAAATGGTGGTATCAAACTTGATGTTTACATGTGAAAAAATGAAAAGTGATTTGTATAAAACTCACCTCTAAATCAATCAAAACCTCCATGTAAAGGTTAGATACACTGGAATTGATAGTAAAGAAAGTAGGGAGTAGACTTGGAATACTCCTTGGCACATGAAAAGACTTTCTAACAGAACACCAATTAGCACTGGCACTAAGAACAACAATTAATGAATGGGACCTTATGAAATGGAAAGGTTTCTTTATTGGAAAGGACAAATCAGCAACATAATGGAAAAAACATTTTATCAACTATACATCTGATAGAGTACTAATATCTAAAATATATAAATAATTCAAAATTTGACATCGAGTAAATGAATAACCCAACTAAACCTGGGGTACAAATTGAAACAGAGTTCTCAAAAGAGGAAGAATAAGTGGCTGAGAATTACTTAAAAATGTTCAACATCCTTTGATATCAGGGAAAAGCAAATCAACACCACTTTGAGATTCCATCTTATATTAACCAGAATGGCCATGGTCAACAAAACAAATGACGGCTTATGCTGCTGAGAATGTGAGGTATTGAAAACACCTATTGCATGTAGGAATATACAGACAATACAAGATTAAGTATGGTGGTTCTATAGGAACCTCAGAATAGATCTCCCTAAAAATCTGGCTATCCCACTCTTGGGTATATACCTAAGGACTCCACATCCTACTACAGAACAAACTTGTTTATCCATGTTCAATGCTGCTTTATTAGCAACAGCCAAAAGTTAAACTCAGCATAGATGTCTGCCAATGGATGAATGGATAAAGAAAATTACGTACATTTACACAATGGAATATTATGCTGTTAAAATATGACATCATAAAATTTTGTGGTAAATATATGGAGCTAGAAGTAAAAAGATCATCATTAATGAGGTAACTCATAACCAAAAAATGCAATTATGTGTAAGTTCACTTGTCTGTGAATATTAGCTATGAAATCTTTAATAATTATATTGCACTTGGTATAACCACAGAAATTAGCTATACAGTTAGGGGCTTGAGGTGGGGAGGGCAACAAAATTGATAGTCATGGAATCAGAGCATGGAAGATGGAAGAAGTGGAAAATGAAGGGGAGATGGGTAGGAACAGCTAAAGTTAATGTCTATTTGAGGGATAGTGGAAAACCAAATGCTGTAAAAGATTCTAAAAATATATGCATGAATGAAAATAGTATAAACAGTATCACCATAACATGGAGACAATAGTTTGGGTTGTTTAGTGGTTTCCATGGGATTCCTTTGGTCAACAACTTGATTATATATAACCTATTCTAGTCATTAGTATAAGGAAATTTATAGTTGTTTGTCAAATGGACTTCATGAAACCCCCAAACACTCAGACCATTGTTTTTTGTTTTTTGTTTTTTAAATAAATTGACAGTAGGGCCATAATGTTGGAAGCAACAACTAATTAAACAAAGAGGTGTCTAGTTGGTACCTACCTAGAACATTTACTCTTACTAACTAGACTAGTATTTATTATACTATTCTAGACTCTAGGGTGTCTTCATGTTGCCAAAGGACCAGAGTAAATAGTAACCTAGATAGAAACATCTCAATCTACAAGGATGACCTACCTGGGTGGAGGTCTGGATAGATTTGGAGATGGGACAATGATCACCAGAATATATCATGTGAAGAAAACACATATTTTTAATAAAAAGATACAACATTATGGAACACTGGTAATGCTGTGTCCATGAGTCTGGGGGTGTAAGTTTTTGAGTCCAGTGATTGAAATGATGAAGCCTAGAAGTTGATAAGCAGCAAAAAGATAATCAATTTCAGACATAACAAGAACTATTTCTATCTTGACATCTTCATCTCAGTATGGCTGATGAGATACTGCTCACATACACCAAAGGTGGAGTTTTGTTACACAGTCCACTATCTAGAATATATCGGTCCTTAAAACATGCTCATAAATTACTAAGCATTCCTTTCTTCGCAAATATCCTTGTTTCCCTGTAGATGATGAACTGGATCGTGTAGTGGGATTTTGCGGGTAACGTAAATATTTGTCTTACCTATGAGTTTAATAAAAAGCTGATTGGTCAAAAGCAAACAGGAAGTGTGGGCGGGGCTGTGAGGCAAAGAAAACTCAGGAACATCTCAGAGCAGGCACAGATGCCAGACAACACAGACGCCAGAGAGATGCCACAGGGATGTGACAGAGGCACAAGGAATAGAAGACAGCAGACACAGAGGAAAGAAGCTGCTCTAAGAAAAGGTACCGAGCTTCACAGCCAAACAGGATAAAAAAGATGGATTGGTTTAAGACTAAAGACCTAGCAAATTATATGCCTGGGCCCTAGGTCATTCAGTGTGAAAATAAAATAAACCTGTGTGTGATTATTTGAGGCAAAGCTGGGCCAAGAGTGAGGCTAAACCTTTGAGGCACGCCCAGAAAGTGTGGACCAGAATCATTTACAACATATGGAACCCTGAAAACAAAGTAAAGCTTTCAGTTTCCTGAGTATAACTAAATCAAGTAAGTTCCTATTGCATATCAATTACAGAAAGACTATTTTGTCAGTTTGGCACCCATATACATCACTGTAAGCTACACTAAATGGCTAAATAAAAGCAACAAAATAGTGACAATTTTGACCACCACCATTCATTAACAAAAGAAAACCTAACCCTTTTTCTCCAAAAGAGATAACTTCCTTGAATAATATCTACTCCTGTGTTCATTCATACCTCATATCATGGGAACAATTGTGCAAAATTGACAATACTGAAATGCTTCTATAAATCGAATAATTCTTAAGATGAAGAGTGGAATGAAAACAAAGATACTGGGTTATATGTGGCATCATATATATGCTGCCTTCCCTCTGTGATAGTTTTCCTATAATTTTTACAGCTGTGATGATACTTTCAATTAATTATTTTTATTGAGGCTGAAAAAATTTACTTTATATTTGTGAGCTGAATTTTTCTAAAGGTCCTCTTTTAAGTTCACCTTAAAAATGAAGTATGTTTAATTTGCTAGTCTATTGCATTTTCACAGCAAGAGGTGGTCTAACCTCTGGTGCTTGTAATTTTCTTTATTCTCCCTGTTTTCATAATATCTCCATTTGCTCATGAATAAGCATCTACTAAAAGTATTATAGTCTTTTATAATCATTGTAATTTTAATGCCTTAATAGTGATAAGTATGGAAAATGGAAGGTTTCTTCAAGGTGGCTTTGTGTTCTAGCATTTTCTTTATTAATTCTGCAGTGCTTCTGTGCTTTGTGCCTTGCAAACTACTCTGAATTTGGCTTGTAGTTTACTTGAGGTGGATAGCTACTTCAACTAATTCTCAAAGGAAGTTTGATTTAGATTGGTCTCAAATGATTTTTATCAATGAAATTCAGAAGAGAAACCATGATTTTTGTCACTATCAACCCATTTCTATTAGGAACAATTATTATCCAGTGTCAAACATTAAACTGTGTAGTCATATTTCTCTTGCACAATTACAGTGAACTTTTGTTTTATTATTACCTGATTTACATTATTGTTATCTGTATGTAATATTAAAATACTGGATATGAAATTATTTTGGTTTATTTTGCAAATAGTATAAAGTATATTCTAAATTACAAAATTTGTTTTGCCTTAAAAAAAACCCACTGAGTAACACTTAGCATTTAATTTTAGTTATTCATCAGAATGATAGAGTCATATCCATGAGACAGCAACACAGAAATTCATGGACCTGATTTAGTTTTTCTTATAAAATGATAATATCAGTGTATATATTTTGTTTTCATATCAATCTCATACATACATGCATAATTATATACTTCTTATGGAGTTTTGCTGTGTTACTATGTCATATGTAGTTTGTTTTTAGTTAACAATGTCTAAAATATTTATAATTCATGATTGATTACATAGTTTTTGGGAATACTTTCCAATTTATTTAATATTAAATGTTAACTTTGTTTTTTTTATTATGAAGTGAAAAGCATTACTTCCTTTTTGAAACTAACTAAATACAAATGTTAGCTATAAGAAAATGAGAATTTAGTTTGTTAGTCATCAAAGATGAAATATAATCTACCCAAGTACTAGTGTTTAGGATTTCTTTCAACATATACATACAAAAAGAAATCCTAACACTGAGTACCTTGGATGATTATATTTTTACAGAGTCCTCAATTTGTGTATAAAAATGTACATATTCTGTAAAATTCATAAAATCTATCAGAATTCCATTGTCATTTTTATATGATAAAACATTTTAAAAGGATTGGGAAATGATAAATGTTCCTGAACAGACTCATTAATTTGAAAAAAAAATTAAAGAAGTCACTAATACTGACTGAGGAGAACATCATAAAGCTATAATACTTACAACAGGTAGTGGTGACATAAAGAACTATATACCATCTAATTAATCATAATGGAAAGCCTAGAAATACATCTATGGATACATGATATACTGTAGTACAGGCTTAACCTTGCATATTACTTAGTGATGCAGTGTGTGGTTCTTCTATTCTGCCCTTGTTTTCTTAGAAGTTCATGCACCAAAGTCTAACAACCTGACCATAAGGAATGATCACACAATATTGCCAGGACATTTATACAAGACAATGACCCTAGCTGGAAGCATTATTTAGCAATTATGGGTTAAGATGACTCATACTTTGGTTGTAGACTTCAAGCTTATAATTCTTCACACACACACACACACACACACAAACACACACACACACGCAAACACACACACAAACACACACATCATTTTTTGAAATAATGGTCATAGACTAGGGAAGTGGTGAAATTTTAGCCAATCTCATAAAAAAGTAACGGTAAATCCTGCTGCTTCCTAAGTTCAGGGAGTACTTCTGTCTTTGATCAGTGCTGGCTTCCTTCTGTTGAAGAGATGAAGACTCAGTATGGCCTTGTCCATGTTGGTTTCACTTTGTGGCAAGAGACCTACACTTGATATAGATGTTCTGTTTTCCCTTCTCAATTGTTAGCCCTCAACTGTTGAGGACTAAAGTGCCTTAATCCTCAGTAGTCTTTATCCACCAAATACAAGAGTCCTAATGCTCTCAGTTTTTATTTTCCAAAGAAAAACAGTAAAGTGCTTTCTTCAACTTAAAAGTCTCTTGGCTTAGCTAGAAGACATAAACAAAGTTATATGGTGATTTTGTCAAGGTGTGTAGTAAGAATTAATCTGTTCTCCATGATGTTGTATATAAGAAAAAGGAAACTTTAGCTGACTTAGTCATCACACGTAAATTGCAAAATGGCCCTGGATATCAGCCATTTATTTCCCTTACTTCCCCTTATCAAACAGACATCATCATAGCACTGTTATTAAAAATGTGTTTTAGTGAGATATTGTGAAAAAGAGACCACACTGAACTAAGGTTTGCTGTGGTGCACGATATATATATATATATATATATATATATATATATATATATTCTTTTGAAGAATATATATATATATATTTAGTTATTAGTTATTGTTGTTAAGCTCTTACTCTCCATGATTTACAAATAAACATTATCTCAGGTATGGTTAGAGAGTAAAATATACGGGTATTTTTTATCTTAAGATGAGATTATATCTACATAAATGATAAAACAAATCAAAAACAAAATAAAACAAAAAACCCAAACTCAGTATGTTATTCTACTAAAGATACTATAAGTCAAAATAAATTCAAAACCTTGATAAATCATAGATTGAACTATTATATATTAAGCCATCTATAGTGCTGGGAGACTTGGATTTTAGCCATTTATTTAGGATGTCAGCAATGACTCTTTATCAATAATTGACAGTCTGATATTTGTAATGTTCAATTTTAGTTAATCTTTTAGTCCTTTTTCAAATCTTTTTGGAAAATTTTTGAAAGCCTCTCTTTTACTCCTTTTTCTATCATATCCTGATTAAAGATTTTTCTCTTATAAATCATACCTGATAAATTCAATATCTGCCTTTTTGTGAATCTCATTCTTCTGTGAGTAATTTCAGCTAATTTTCATCCATCATAGGTTCTATTATTTTTAAAAGGTTTAATTTCATGGGCCTGGCAAATGTGTGTGAAGAAATATTTTGTGAAATCTTTTGAAGAATTTCTTTAGGAGATGCTTATTCACTGATTTTAGGATGTCCCGAGGTTGGGCGACATAAGTACTTAGAATTGCATGTCCTGTCATTGTGAGTATGGTAGCAATGGACAGCAAACTTCTGAAGAGATATGTTTATTGTTCCTATTTATTCTCATCTGAGATAAGACTGGGAAAATTTGCATAGTAATGACTTCCTGGTTTTTAGTGTTGTTAGGAGCATTAATCTAAAAAGGTGGCATGGCCCAAAAGCATTGCCTTGTATGATGATTTGCATCCTGAGTTACTGTTCTTTCCAGTTTTATCTTCTGTTCATGGCAAGCTCCTGACTCATGTGAATCTGAAGCTCAGATTACCAGGAGAAAATTACCAAGCATACACTTTCATAGAATAGAGTTTTTTGTTTCATATATCATTAGAGAAATTATTTTTTCATGTTATCATCATTTGCTACTTACTCATTATTACCTTACTCTCAATAAACACCAGTAAACACCAAATCTTGACACACTTCCTCTCCATTAGAAGTTATTTCACTATGATATTTTTGCATATATAAAAGAAATGCCTTTATATAGTCTTACTGAAAATAGATTTTCTTGCACACAATATATTATTTACAGTTTTCCCCAACAATATATCTGTATTTTAATTTAGTTCAAGAATATTATATTGAGTTCAAATTTATAGGCATGTGTCACAGATTCCTTTTTACTTAGTTATTTTCTACTGTATTTGTTGAAGATTTAAGCACAGAATCTCACTTTTGAGCCAACAAATTCATATCTTAATAATCTACTATGTTAGAAAAATTATTAAGTATATTAAAGTATAATTTATGCTTATTATAAAGATGTGGAAATTCTTAGCACTTTGTATGAAAGGGCTTATGTAGGTAAATTTTTATTTGAATAAAATATGCTTTGAATCCTATTTGGTTACCAAATGATTCTCAGCAGATAATGCAAGGAACAAATGACATAAATAATCATGACAGTCAGAGAAGCAGTGAAAATCTTGACAAAAATGGCACTCAGACTGTAGATTGTGTCTTCAGTGGGTAGGTCAACCTAAATTATGTTTCACACTGACAATCTTTAATGAGCATACAACCACAAAAGAAGAAACTGCTAAACAATGTTTTTGCAGATTGTTTTAAAGTATAGTTAAATATTCCTATAGTATGATTTGTAAATTTACTTTCATTGGGAATCTATAAATATGAGTTTCTTATGATCATGATTATTAGAAGGAAAATTATTTTTGAAGAATAGCAACAAAAATAGCAGATGTTTTAGTTTTCTATCATACACGTTCAGTTTGTTTCTTCTTTGTATGTGTCTTTCCATTCTATGAAGTGACACCATGACCACTGCAACTCTTATAAAGAAAAACATTTAATTGGGTTGGCTTACAGTTTAGATGTTTAGTCCATTATCTTCCCATCAGAGTGGGAAGCGTGGAGGCATGCAGGCAGACATGGAGTTGAAAAACAAACTGAGAGTCCTACATCTGTATCTACAGGCAGAAGAAAGAGACAGAGAAACACACTGGCTAGGTTTGAGCATCAGAGACTTCAAAGCCCATCCTTAGTCACGACTTCCCCCAAGGCCACACCTTCTGTTAGTGCACTTGATACCTGTTGAATAAGAGAAAATTAATTTTCTTCATAGGAGTGTCACTGGGTATGTTAACTGAACTCTAGGGCAGGCCCACTGTCTATTCTTGAGGACCTTTTATTTTGTTTAGTATATTATTTGTCTAATTGATTTTTTGTTTGCTTTCCATATTTTTTGAGAGAGAAAAAATGCAAGTTTGATCGGTTGGGAACTGGGGAGTATATGAGAAGAGTAGGAAAAATATTAATAGTGTATTGTATTAAAATTTTAATAAAAAATACAAAAATAATTATCCTTTGAGATTTATAATTGAATCATCAGAGAGATAATTGCATCTGTAAATACATGTAATGTACATTGAAAGTATGTCTGCTAAGTATATCACATTGGACGTATACTCTCTGACTTCAGCCTTCCAAAATCTAGGATTATGAGCATGTGACAGAGAATTTTTAGCTATTATTTATATTTACAACATTTTATGTTTATTTATCTATTTTTAAATGTTTCATAATAATTACCTAAATGTATGGTATACACTGTGACATAGATGTTTATACACACACACACACACACACACACACACACGGTTGCTTTTGTTGCAGTGTTACATGTAGGACACGTATGGCTCAAGTGAAAGCATGTTTCTTTCTCATGATCTACACATTCAATGTGATGTTTAACCCACATTGTAGAGAGTTAAGTATAAATTCCCTGGGAGAGGAAGGCAACTTCTTTGTATGGAGGGCTCCCTCTGATTGTTTGTGAAATGAAATCATGATGCTTTCAGTGCAACTGAGGATCTACGAAGGAACCCACAAGCAGGGACTGATGGAATTCAGTACAAATGCTAAATTGGTCTCAGAACCTCTTTGGTTTTGAATCAATTTAACATTCTTAAAGTTGAACCTCAAAATCCCAATTTAATTTTCCAACCAATCCATTCTCTCTCCTTTATCACAACATGAGAATCACGGCTCTGATATTCATGTGCCCTTCTAACTCATAGATCACGTTACATTCAAGATGATGTTATTAATAGGTAATGTTTGGATTAAGTGATTAGATTCACTGTGATAAATTGTTTTATAGAGAGAATCTCAAAAGAGCTTTCTTTTTTCTTCAAAGATGGGAGGATACAATAAGAACAGCAAAGATAATGGGCCAGGAAGTAGATGGTGACAAGACACCACAGCTGCTTGTGATTTGATATTGGATTTTTCTGGCATACATAATTGAGGGAAACCAAATATATCTAGATTGCTGTTGGTGTGTTCGCATTTATGAGCTATTGCCTTTATGGCATTTGCTATAAGAATCTGCATGAGGAAAATGAGAATATATATTACTGTCTTCTTTTTTATTATGAATAAAGTCAAATTTTTTATCTATGTATTCCCTTGTTCAAACTCCCTTCCTGCTTCTGCCCGTTCCAGTGTGAAGAAGAAAGAGTGATAGTTTTCTATTTTATTCTCTTTTTTACTTTTTGTTTGTTTGATTACTTACACACAGTCTTAGTATATAGCTCAGGGTAGCCTAGAATTCTCCATGCAGGAGTGTTGGGAATATGGACGAAGCATAACTATGTCTTGTCTTAAACCCTTTGTTTTTTTGTTTATTCACATTAAAAATTGAGAACAGTTATTTTCATTACTTAAAATGCTTACATAAGAACAAGCTAACTACATCTATTGTTAAGTTTGAAGCTGTGTTTATCAAGTTTCTCCCTTTAAGATATCTTCAATGCTGTATCTTTTTCAAGAAATTACAATACAAATGTGTCTTTTATATAGCAATAGAGTTGATAAATAAATAAATTATTAGTAAAAATTTCTATAAACATTACATTTTGACACTGTTTATCCCCCTTTTAAATTTCTTCCAAATTCTTTTCAACTTCTTACCCTCTCATTCTTTGGCCTTTGTTTTCTATCTCTCTGACTTTTATAAAAACAACAATCAAAATCAGAACAGCTGACTAAAGCTAAAAACACATAAAAATAACCATGATTAGAATATAGCATATGAATAATTGTTTTCAACGAAAGTATATATGTACATATATATATATTACAAAAATGAAAACACAAACATAAAAATCCAAATAAGCAATCAAATGACTAACAAGACAATAAAAATGAGACAAAAATTCTAAAATATCATTGAGTTCATTTAGGATTGGCCAACTCACTTGGACATGTGGCCTGCATTTAAATGTAGCTCATATATCCAGTGTAACTTTGCTGGAGAAAACTGATTTCCCTGTGCCACAGATATCAATTGCATATGGCTTTTTACTTTGGATCATATGCTCTCAGTGCTACAACAGAATCTGGCTTGCACTGTAAGCATGTACCCATTCATCTTTTGCAACTTCATATTTGCACAAATCCTGTTGTGTCTGGAAGACACTATGTGCTTGCAGTCATTCATTCTATCTGAATGTATCTTGAAATCTTTTTGCCTCTTTACTTAGATCCCTGAGTGTTTCATGAAGGGCTTTGATGAAGATGTATCATTTATAACTGATAGCACCAAAGTTTCTCACTATTTGCACATTGTTCAGTTGTGCAAGAAGCAGATTCTTTGATGAAGTTGATTGGGACATTGATCTATAGTATAGCAGAATGTCACTAGGCGTTATTATCTTGCTGTTTCCTTAGGAGAATTATAGTATTTTGTTTTTCCTTAGGCCCATAACCTATCTAAATGTAGGTTTTTGGCTACTTTAGGAGTATCAGTTATGAATTGTATCTCATGGACTGGGGCCTTACATCAAATCAGAAGATGACTGGCTACTTCCATTACATTTTTGCCATTATTGTGCCAGTATATATCTTGCTAGTAGGTGACTATTTTAGGCGATAGAGATTGTAGCTAGCAGCTATTGATAATTATGTTTCTCCTTTGGTATCTTGCCTGGCACTTCCCAGTGCCATGAATACTAGTCTGCAGGACTGAAGCTGCTAGTTAGATACCAGCTTGCCTTCTCTTCACTTAGTGGCATATACAAGTATTGCCTTTAGAAATAGGGCTTCACCATCAGATTTTGGAGTGTAAACAATAGCCTTGAAATGGCTTATGATGATATGTTAAACCTTTTCTTGATTCATTGTTTATTTAAACATCGCTGCCTCTGTCTTTCATCTTTTTACAACATCACTAATAGGATGTGAAAATATTAGACTTTATACTTTAAGATATCACACAGTAATTTTCTGCTAAGTCTTTACATAATCTTAAAATTATATATATTTTATAGAATATATTATCTATTTTCTTAATATCATGTTTATATTAACTTTACATAAATATATAATGTAAGAAATATTGATAAATGGTATATATTTCTTGAATGAATGTGTGAGTTTTCTTATGTAATTAGTCTTACTGATAAGTTACTAGGGCTCCAAGCTTCTATTAGTTCTCACCATATACAAAACACAGAATAAACTAGTTTATCATTTTTAATAGAATTGTTAAAGAAGCAGTTAAGGGCCTCTGAACATTATATCAAAATTGTTAGTTTAGGAGATTTTCTTTTAAACAAGTTCATAATTGCTCAAAGTTACAAACTGAATAAAGTATTCTTTTTCATTCTTATAAATATGATTTAAGTAGGGAGAGAAAACATTATTTTTTTCCATTTGAAGTTTAGAATATCAATAGATCTATGTGTATTACACACACACATATATGTATATGCATACATACTTACAATAATACACACATCATCATCATCATCATCATCATCTGTCTATTTACATCCCTCTTGTTCGGAGTGGAAATGTGAAAGTAATTTGTACAGATAGGAAAGTCAGCAAAAATACAGTAACTTAAAAAAATTCAAATTTATCACTACAAAAAAAATACCCTAAGGAAATGCTGTACAGAATTTGTCAAACTATATTTTTAGAACTCTGTAAACTGACCTAATTCAGGCATGTGGTTTTATCACATTTGGTAGGGTGTGAATACAGACTGATCTCGTTGAATTACAAAGCTCTCTGCCCCTGTGTATTTTGTCAGCATATGTCTATTTCCACCTCTTTTCACATTGCTTTTATTACATATACTTCCTGTCAAGTAAGTGATTGAAAGAGGATGTGTTAATTTACTATAGCAATCATGAGATGCTATCAGTATCAAATCAAAAGAAAGATTGCATCTGTATAGACTTCTCTAACTCAAACATAAGTTCTACATGTTTGTCAGAACAAAAAAGAAAATAATAAATGATTTGTTGATATTTTATTTAGGTTAGGTTGCAGAAAATCTATATTTTAATTATCATGAATATAATTAATATAGAATAACTGTGTTCTTATTTTCCTGCAAAATCAAAGATAAAATCCTCATTTGTGAACTCATCTGTTTGTTTAGTCAGTTTCCTTATGTATGCACTGGAGATCCACTCATCCAAAGCTCATTCAGGTAATTATAGTGGGCACATCATCTGTCTTTTTTTGGTCTGTTCCTTCACATTTAATGACATCAGCACATATTCCTTAATTAAAAATTCACTTCCATCTCTAGACTTTAATGGTGCTATTTTTTATTTGTTCTTTTGCTCTATTGCTTTAAACTTTCTACAAAGATGCAATTTAGGTCATCTTTCTGACTTATGTTCTGGATAGTCTGGAGGAGAAGTCAGTCAACCTTTCCTGTCACAAATGTCTTAGGCCCTGAAGAATTATTCAGTGGATCACAACTGTTGAACTCTGTGGTTGTAAGGTGAAGCACACATTGACAATCTAGAAATCAAATAGTGTGACTCTTTTGCAATACATCTTCATTGACAAAACAGGAACTGACCAGGTCTGACCCATGGGCCACAATTAGCTGACCCCACATTAGAGTAAGATATTTGCTTCACCATTTTAACCCATGATAGTTCAGGACATAATTTCACATTTGTATAAAATCTAAAGTGGTAAGAAACCAGTTATGGTAATTCCCATTTGTATGAATATATTCAGAATTCCAGCTGACAGGTAGACATGGACCTACCTCGTCAGGAGGTAAGTACTAAGGTATGCAATAATTATCTTATTGGATATTTTAAATTACTGACTCACAAATCTGATGCACAAACCAGAATAACCTATTTTTTTTTTACCACAAATATAAGTGGTAAAGTTGACACTCTTATTTTTTTTTCTCGAATTACAATTCATGCTGCTTCAAGTAATGTGATCCTAACAGAGAAAGCCAATGGAGAGACTCTCTAAAATTAGAGTCCTCATTGACAGGCCTGTGTGTAAAAATGAGCTCTGAAGGAAGAAGCAGGGTATATTCCCAGGCATTTCTCAGATCATGTGGAAAAAGTCTTTTTGGTCAAGAATGTTACTATTGTTCTACACAGCTCCCCAAAGCCCAATAGTAAAATCTTACTAAATGCTTAAGAAATTAAAAACCCAAATACTCTGCAAATTCTATTACTTGCTTTTGTTTTAGTTTTTCTCTTGGTAATGCTCCTTTTTATAATCATAATGCCATTGTAAATCCTACACAAGCATGATTCTATTGTCAATATTTCAGAATATCCAAACCACATGTATAGACCTGAATAATTATGCTGTACTCTCAGGGATGATTGATTGTTCTCAATTAATTTTTAGGCAGAGCCTCTTCCTTTCTATTTTAATACATATTTCCTTATTAAAATCCCCCATATTACTCAAGCATGTGGTGTCTTTGAAATGGATTTTTATTTTCAAGTTTCCTATCACATCACCTTCCCTTTAGTCTTAGGTAATGTCATCTCAAAGGAAAAGTGAAAACAGTGTCTGCAGAAAACCAGTACTTAATGGACACGATGGGGCTATTGCATCCATGAACTAACACTGTTGTGACTGTATGCACAATACTAATACAAAATCAGACAAAACTCCAATCTAAGCAGGGGGAGGGATATGAAGTCTAACTCTAGGTTGAGAATCTACTGATAAATAATGATCATGAAAGTCAGGTTTTCTTTTTGGATGTAGTCAACCTCTGAGAGGCTACCCATGTTCCAGTAGATGGCCCAACATCTATGAACATACAGGTAGAACTCAATGATTTGACTCAATTAGTTTTACAAAGAGAATGTATATAGGCTGTGGGATAATGCCCAAATATGGCAACCAAACAAGGGGAGTTCGAGGAAAAAGAAAGGCAGAGATGCAGTCACCAATCAGACTGAAAGAAATCAAGATGAGAATGCTGAACTGAGAAATGGTACTAAGCTATGTGGCTAAACATAGAGAAGAATTATGGATTAATTTATGTATAAGAGCTAGTTAGTATCACACTTGAGCTACTGGCTGAGCATTTATAAGTAATGAGTCAATTATTTTGGAAGTAGCTGTTGGGTATTTGTGAGTTGTTGGCAGAACAGAAACTTCCAGGTATATACATGAAGTTGTGAAGGGAGAGTAAGGAATTGGATGAAAGGGAGTGAATTTTGGAGTTGGCCAAATTTTGTTATATGCATATATTATATTCTTAGTAAAAAGCCCTAAATTTACATATCTTACTGAAGATTTCTACTACAAAAATTTTCTTCATAAATATTATCTCAGCCATATTTAAAATTTATAAAGCTAAAGCCTACCTTTTTAGGGATAGCTTATTTGTTCTTAAGTTTACTTCATCTGTTTCATTTCGCAATATTTATTGGCTAAAGGAAAAGACTATTTTGTTATTTAATTGAATTCTAGAGTACCTGAACTTAATCAAATTCATTCGTAATATTTTTCCTTAGATAATACACTATAACATATATAAAGTAAGAGTTAGTACATTTTAAATATCTGAATCATAAAGCATTGTGTTCAATTATATAAAATTAAGGTTTCATTTTCATTTCCTCAAAGTACAAGATAATTTTGGCAAAAATTGCCACTATATTACAATTTAGGTGACAATTGTTTTCTTAGTTATCTAATCTTTTGCTTGTAGTTCTTACAGAAATATATTTGCCATTCACTAGTTAACCCTAAAACTAACACATCTTATGATTTATGATTTATAATACTTTCAATTTAATATCAATCTTTTATATGGCCTTAATAGCATAAAATGCAAACCTTTATTTTATACCAATGTGCCAATGGGGTGATATTTTAAGTTATGAGGTTAAGTTGAGATGGAACATACTACAGCATGTGTCTAACTCCATGTCATATACTAAGGCATTAGCAAATGACCAGGAGAATCTTAAACTTCACTATACAAACATTTCAAAATTTCACGGAATGTGCATCATCCCAAACACAGTTGCTACAGCAAATTACACTGTTGAACAAATATTGGTAATGAGTGAAAATGAATCTTTCACTAGGGGATGAAAGATGACAACAGAACATTTTTGAAGAAGTATTCAATTTGCAGCATAGATTTATTTTTCTTTATATTTGTGTTAATCATAAAATATGTTATTAATATACATTGTACTTGTTGGCATATAAATACATTGCCCTAGCTTGCCTCCTGAGCATGTCTGTGTGATTCAGTGTTGGGGTCTTGTCATGTGTTCCCCCCACTGGAAGAACATGCACGCCTCGCCCTCAGCACTTGGCAGGGGACCTCTCTCTCTCCTACCCTACTCCCTCTCTTTTTTCTCTCTTCCCCTCCCCCATCCATTCCGCTAAAAAACTCAACATTGTCTCCTGGCACTATGTTCGCATGTTCCATCCTTCCACGAGCAAAATGCTAACAGTACTAAAGATTTACAATTCCAAACATAGATTTATCCCTTCGTTATGCTACTGAATGTCAGGGCATGTATATATTGTCAAAAGGTAAACAATCTTTTTGCTGAGATGTTTCACTTTAGTTCTTAGAGGCAAAAAATGTCTGCATTAACTTTATTAGGTTTACATTTGCTCATTCTAAAGAACACACTACAGTAAAAATAAGTTTTAGGGGGAAATAGTTCACAAATATGTTTATGGATAAAGAAATGTATGTGAGCCAATTTGTACATTTATTAAGGATATGACTAGTACAATTAATCTGAAAATGAACTTAGCATTTGTTTCTAAATGAGATCCCAGTATAAGAGGGCCTTCACTCTTTCTTTTAAAAACTAACTCTGGCTTAGCCATATCTCTACTGAGAAAATTCATTAATACAATCATAAAAATCAAAACTTAACTCAGTATTATAGTACATATAACCTAGAGAAATTGTAATTATCTGTTCAAAAAAATCATCACTTGACTTGTAGCTATTATATATCATCTAAGTAGAAACTTAAATTATATATGGGTAAAGTTCAGCTAAATAGAATTTATCAGATATGAAGAAAATAGATTTGTCTATGAGTTGTTATCTCCCATTTTGCTTTAACAAATTTTAACTAAAAATAAAAAAATAGTTCTAAATATATTTTTTCTATTCTTTAAAAATTTCATATTGCATATTTATCTTTTATATGACAATGAGTTTTGATCAGATTTACCCCTTAATTTCTCCTCTTTAACTCCACTGAGATCCTCCCCCCATGTATCCATCTAATCCCTGTTGATTCACACTTAATTTTAACAGCTAAATCTAACTGATGCCATGTCTATGTGCATGGGTATCAAGAAGAATTTCAACAAAATATTGAAAAGGATATGAATAAACAATGTCACACGACTTAGCAAGATAAAGCTAATACTTAATTGAGCCCTAGGAAAGGAATGTCAAAGAGAAGAAAACAGATTGACAATGCAGAATTGTTCAGAATCGCATTTCTAAAACAAGAAAATTTCAAAAGTGCATTTTTAGGCTGGGTTCAATATCATAAATGTTAGATCAAAACTGATTAAAGAATGTTTTTTTTTGGATGCTGTAGAATGAAAATCTTATTATAGTGTGTATCATAATTGTTGCTTTCGAGTTTATATAGGTTATGTTTGATACATAATAAAAATTAAACGATTGTAGTCATTTCCATAAGACTTTTAAAAAATGTAAACGTCTCACCTATAACTCAACAATATAAAAAAATTAAAAATAATCTCATAAGTATAAAATGAAAATTTAGATACCAATGTAAATATACAAAAATTATTCAAAATAGAAAAATAAAAATGAAAGATATTAAAGAATTATATAGTTTTAATTTATCAACTGAACTAAAAAAGTAAATATACTACAAATTCTTAAATAAGCAATTTATAATCTAACATTCTGCATTGTTATAAAACTAAAGAATATAGATAAACATGTGTTTGTAAAAAAACCATGCATGCTTTCTATATTTATTTAACTTACTCATTGAATAAACTGGATAATTATTTTTTAGTTACTAGATCTATATTGAAATACATATATGTCTAGAAACTCCAGAAAACCATGTAATTAAAACTACATTTACTGGTTTATGTGTTGACTTAAAGAGGCTGACTGTCTAGGTGTGTTGGCTAATGAAATGCTTGTATATAACTGAAGATTAGAAAACAAATGGTCTTACATTTCCCATGAGTGCACTCTAGTAATACATATTTTGTAAGCAAATATTTGAATACCAAATATATTATTTTAAAATATAGATAAATTAAGGGAAGAGAGTTTTAATAAATTCAAAAATTATTGCCAGAGATTGAGTAATTTGTAAGTAGACATCACAGTTGAGTTTTGGGGATAAGAGCCAAACAGAAGTAAAAAATATTGTAACTGGGAAGTGGGAGATGTTGAATCCTCAAATACCATTTTCTTGATCCTTACTAAACACAGTGGTAATTGCTGAAGTATCCATTTTTCACTAGAGCTGTCTGCCATATACTGTACACATCTACCCTCTTAGCTTTTTTGTTCTCCTAGTCATTGAGAAGGGCACAGTTTTAGTAAAGAAATTCTTCAGCTGCTTTCTATCTTAGGATAATTGAAAAGTGGGGGCTTTACTGATATAAATTTCTACAAATAGACTACTACATTTTTTTTTATAAAGACCCGAATACAGAAGGCATTTTTCAAGGATAATGACAGGTTAATATGATCAGTGAAAAAATATCCCATTTCTTTATCCACAAGAATAAAACAAGAGCACCATGCAAATTAGAAATATAATTAAAAAAAAACCTAAGCTTCTTTATATTAACAAATTGACAAGAACATGATTAACAATTAAACAATAAAGTAGAAAATTACAAATTAGCAATAAAAAACTAAAAATGGTGAATTAAGAGAAATTATACAGACTAAAATATGTTGAAAACCCAAAATTATGCCATTTTAAAATTAATATTAGAAGCAGCCAAGTGCCAAACAGAAACATTACAGAACTTACTCAAATAAAAGATATCAGAAAAACAAAAGTATAATTTGAATGTTTAGAAAACAAAAGGCATTATAGTATAAGTAAACTTGATAATGTTTTATAAAAAAGAATAATATATTTAATTATGCGCTTCAACATTCTTGGCAAAAATGAGTTATTTTCATGGAAAATTTTCATTTTGTGTCCAATACTCTCAAAAGATATGTTTAATCCAAGAGTCAATTAAGCAAGAGTGCTCTGAGGAGCATGTCTATTGTAGGAATTATTCACTGGCAATTGACTATATAAAAAATTACATTTATTAAGGGGTTTATATAAACACTCAGTGATACAAGATTGAACGTTAAAGCAATTCCTGGAGAGTTTGAACTGTTCCATGCAGTGGCAGAGGCAATTGTCTCTTCTAGAGCACAAGACCAAACAGGAAGAGCCAGACCTCAAAGGAGGCTGTCAATGCCCCTATAGGGGTCCTTAAACTTCAAAGCCACACCTAGGTCTTGCTCAAAAATATCTAATTTAGCTACATCTCCCCCTTTTGTCTAAATAAAAAAGGTTCTAAACCTAAGTATAAGAACATATACAATAGAAATAATTATAAGGTAATGTCTAGGAGATTAAAAGGTCAAATTACAACTAATAAACAACAAACATAAGGTATATCTTAAATATCTATAATATTGGTAGGAGGCAATATACAAAGATTACTTCAAAGCTGTTTATCTTGACCAATATGAATCTAATACCTGAATGCTCTTAGCTAAGATATGAGATAATAGTAACCTTAACTATCTAGTCTTCAATCCCATCAAAGAGCTGAGAAGGAAAATATATTATTGAATAACTAGAAAGCACAAGAAAATTCCAAAATTTAGGAGAGAACAGAGACGGTCATCTGCCTGGACACTCACCCACAGCTTTTCTGCAAACTTGGAATATCCACCTTTTTTGACTATAGGCCTAGGATATCTGACAGATCTCTTCAAAAGCAGGGCATTTTGAGAAATCATCTTATCCTGTCTTGGCAGGTTTCAGCAGTCTCTATCCTTTATCCTGATTTTCTGGACTGGACAGCATGCTTATTGTCAGCAGCTAAAGAAAGGGCAGTTCTTGCACAAATAGGCCATTGTTTGCCAAGGAAGGCAAACTCCTTGTGGAGTATTCTTGATGTCCAACAACATCTTGGGGAAAGAACAGTGATACTAGGAGTTATCGTGGCTCTCATGGTTGAGTTTTGAATAACAGAATATTAAATGTCATATTCTCTAGGTCTCTGAAGATTCCTGTCTATTTAACATCTTCTACTATATATATATCTGGTAAGCCTAAACAACATAACTATTACATAGCAAACCTAAATAATATGAACTGCAATTCTTATCATCTTAGAGACTGAAGCTTACATTGTAAATATAGACAGTCTATAAATGGCTGTACAGTTTTTGAATAATAACTTTAAGTATGATAGTCATATAAACATCAAAGAAAGTAAATGTATAGTGCAAAAATGACAGTAGTATCCTAAGTATATATCATTATACAAAATATCTAAACAAAGGTATACAAACCACTTAAACAGAAATAGAATATATATAGTCTCTATATATATTAGTATATTTTGACTAGTATAATTAAACCGAGGTAGAATTTGCATAGTAGAAATGACAACTCTATGATTAATATGCATTAAAGTGCAAAATATTTTAAATGGAGTTAGAAGCACATGCAAAATATGGCAATTAGAGATTTCAATCTTTTATTAGTATACAAATTACCTTAGACACATAATTTTAGATTTGAATTTCTATTAATATACAAAGTATCTTAAGCAACAATATAAAATAATTTTACATTTGTATCAATATAAAAGAATCTATACAATTATGACTTGTCTATGGCTCATATTTGCCTAATAATTGTTTACAGGTAAATACAATAATCTATCCTAACTATTCCCCTTTCTCTTCTTTAAAGGAGATTTCTAAGTCTGTCTTATTGTAATACCCTTAACCAAATATAACTTATAACCACTCCAGCAAAATTATAGTTATCCATATCCTTTAGAGGACAAAATGTATTGGGAGAGGGCATGGTTCTTCATAAGGTTGCTTCCTGCTGATTTGTGGATGATGGTATCTTTGTGGGGTCCTGCAAAAACTAAGACAGTGGTTAAGTCACAATGAACTAACTATAAAAATCTATAAGAATCTATACTTCTCAGAGTACTGGGTAGGGCCATTTGGAATTCTAGTTAGAGATCTTATATAATAGATAATCATAAAAAGCAAAAAAAAAAAAAAACAAAAAACATACAAACAAAAAAACAAAAAACCCAACCAACCAATCATCAAACAAAAATAAAACTAGTGTCCACTTACAATTTTCCTGAATAGTTCATATTTCAGAACTGTCACTGAATGATGTACAACATTTTAATTTTTTGATAATATAAAGGATGAATACTTATTAAGAGGCTTATATAAACACTCAGTGATACAAGATTGAAACTTAAGGCAACTTCTGAAGAGTTGAGCTGTTCCCATGCAGTGATGTTGGTAATTCTCTCTCAGAGAACACAGGAACACACAGGAAAAGCAGGCAGTTTGCAACCTTTGTGGGCCAGCCTCTCCCCTACAGAGGTCCTTAAACTTCAAAGCCACTTCTAGGTCTTGCTACTGTGACCTAATAATATTCTGCTCAGCCAAGAATCTCATTTACTATTAAAAAATGACAAAACATTGTCCTAACCACGACAAGCAGGAGATAATGTTATAAAACTTATATCCACAATTTCTTTCTTTTCTTTTGGGAAGGACAATCCCTCACTGTTGCTAAAGTCCTAGAGTACTGACTAAATACAGGGACTTTCCTTAGCACTGTGAAAATAGGTGTTGTCATAGAACACCTTGCCCAATGATGTTAAACCTTTAGAGATGTTCTATTCCATTCCTTTTGCTATGTGGGGACAGGGAAGACTATGACATAGAAGATTAATTAACATTTAGCTTTAAACTCTGGATTGTCCTGCCAATCTCCATAATGCTAGTACTGCAATCAGATGTTATCTTCCTTCTGTAGCTGAGTGCTTCTTTTTATTTATTTATTTTTTTAAACTTAAGATACAATCACATGACTTCCTTTTTCCCTCCTCCATTCTACCCTTCTTATATCTGCAGCCCCAACTTCCCTGTAAAATCCTAGTCTTTTTTTTATTTAATCATTGGGGTTATACATACAAATGAAAATTTAACATGTAAATACAGCCTACTGAATCCTTTCAGTACTACCTACAAGAATGTTTCTAGGTCTGACTACTTGATATTGGCAAATACAGCAGAGGATTTATTGCTGGGAAAGATTAATTCTTTTCTTTTATTAATTTTTGAATTTTTTTAAAAAATAAATTCCTTTTTGTTTCATGTATCCCCTTGCTCCTCCTCCCTTTTCCCTCCCAATCCCTCCCTGTCTGCCTTCAGCCTCCCTCCCACCCATCCCCCATCTACTCCCCCAAAAAGGCAAGAAGTCCCAAGGTAGATTAGCTCAGCATCCACTCCAGGCAGGTCCGATTTCCTCATTCTAATGTGATGATTGGGTTAGGAGTTCCACTATAGAGAATGGGCTCTGAAGTGCCAGCCCACACATACAAACACAGTCTGATCCCTCCCCTTAAGGCTCTAAATATTGCCCATGTCATTGCACAGCTGCTTATCCTTAGAGTGCCTAGTTCTTTTTCTTGAAGGTTCCCCAGTGGCTGTTCTTAATTCAGTGAGCTCCCTAGATCTCTAGCCAGCCATCACTGTGGAAATTTTCTCATAAGCCCTATCCCCTTATTCATATAAGCTCTCCTCCCCTCTTCTGAGCTGGACCAGGAACTCAGCCAAGTGCTCAGCAATGTATCCCTGCCTCTACCTCAATTCATTTTTGGATGTAACTTCTGTGATGGCATTTGGGGTGGTTATTCATTTGATGATGGGGAAGTTTTGTTTAGGCACTACCTACACTATTGATCTGGAGACCTGCACAGGAGCATCCTGTGAGTTCTTGTAGGTTACCCTAGCACCCCACATTGGCTTCCTTCATTAAGATCTCCATCCCCCCTTTTTTTGTTCCTCATTGTTTTTCCTCTCACTTAATCATCCCATCCTCTCATGATTTGTTTCCATCTCTTCTTGGTTGCAAACTCTTATATCACGGTAATTTACTTGCCGTGAGATATATATTAAGTAATATTTATTATCTGAATACCACTTACAGAAAACGGTTTTGTTTAAAGGAGATAATAGAGGGGGAAGCAGAGTGCAGGAGAGTTTCCCAACCGCCTGATCGCTGAGATCCAGGAACTGCCCCAGAGTCTGGCTTTTTCTTCTGCCTCTTTCATCCGGGAGATTTACTTCTGAAGCTCTTTCCAGTTGACCACGCCCTGCTTGGCTCCAGCACTCTGATGCAATCAGGTCACATGTTGTGATTTTTATGAGTATTGCATTAAATCTGTAGACTGCTTTTGGTAAAATTGTCATTTTTTACTATGTTAATCCTACCTATACAAAAGGATGGGAGGTCTTTCCATTTTCTGATATCTTTTTTAATTTCTTTTTTCAGTGACTTAAATTTTTTTGTTGAAGAGGCCTGCTACTTCTTTGGTTAGAGTTATGCCAAGATATCTAATGCTAAAGGGTGATATTTCTCTAATTTCTTCTCAACCCTTTTATCTTTAGTGTATAGAAGGGCTATCAAACCTGGAACACTAAGAGTGGAAGACTTCAATACCCCACTTTCACCCTTGGATAAGTCAACCAGACAGATACTCAACATAGAAATAAGGGATTTAGCAGAAGTTATGACCCAAGTGGAGTTAATAGATATATACTGAACCTTTCACCCAAACACAAAAGAAAAAAAAATATATATATGTATATTTCTCAGTTTCCCATGGAAATTTCTGTAAAATTGACCACATACTTGGTCATAAAGCAAATCCAAAAAATGGGAATAACTTCTTGTACCATATCAGATCGCGATGGTCTAAAGTTAGAGTTCAACAACATCAAAAATCACAGAAAGCCTACCAATTCATGGAAACTAAACATCACTTAACTGAACCACCTCTGGGTCAAGGAATAAAGTAAGAAATTAAGAAATCAAAGATTTCCTAGAATTTAATGAAAATGAATCCACAATATACCCAAACTTATGTGACACAATGAAAGCAGTCTTAAGAGGAAAATTCATAGCACTAAATGCTTATATGAAAAACCTAGAGAAATTATCTATAAGAGACCTAACAGCACAGCTAAAAACCCTAGAACAATTAGAAGCAAATTCACCTAGATGGAGTAGACGGCAGGACATAATCTGTCTCTGGAGTTATGGGATTAAGGGTGTAGGTCACTACTCTCTGCTTTCCCTGTGCTGAGATTAAAAATCTGTGCTATTGAATCTCAGCTGTTTGTCCTTGTACTCAAAGATAAGAAAATTCCAGAACTGTCTGCCTAGGATTTGACTGTGTGCTGTCTCCCCAATATTTCAGGTTTTATTAAGTATGTAATATATCACTGCAGACCCCCTCCCCAAATTCTACCAGGGAACTCCTTCAGCTCATAAGCACCTTCAGCAATGTAGCAGGGTACAACATTAATTAATTCTCTTTTTTTTCAGAAGTAGTTAATTTCTTGCAGCTTTTCATCTATATGTGCGAGTAGGCAAGATGTTTTTCACTTATGCTGGAATATCGCTTGGTGTTGGAATTGGACAAGTCTTGTTAAGGCTGACAATAATGTTGAGATTTTATGGCTGTAACTTGCCTGAAATAGCTAGGAGGCACAGTCATACTACAGACTTTGTGGTTCTCTTGCTTTTAAATTGCTTATGTTCTGTTTTGCCTTTATGTTCCCTGAGACTGAGGTGTAGGAGTGGTGTTGAGAATGTATCAATAGTAACAGCTCTCCACTGTTAGTTGTGCTTTGCAATTTGACTAGCTTTAGCTTTATATAGATGAAAAAATATATATATATACATATATATATGAATCTATAAATGGAAATCTAAATAATGTACTGATTTAAAGTATTTTATATTTTCAAATAGATTAGTTCAAGTAGTTGCAGAGTTCTCTTCTATCCTTTACTCAGCTTCACCATAATAAAATCACACAAAATTATAACTGTCCAAACATCTTTTGGCATTATTAGAATACTATTAAATGTAGATTGTTTCATTGGGAATATATATAAACTCTCTAAATATAGTGTTAAAATTCAATCCCCAATGTAGCATTCAAGTGATGAATGAGTCCAGACTATGTTGTCTCCAACAATGGGATCAAGTCTTTTTTTTAAATGGGTCACTCAGTCCTGTTCAGTTCTTTGCAGAAGGCTTTGTTTTACTGGATTCAGCAATGAAAGACAGTCTCTCATGATCAGGAAGCAGTCTTCTCCAGGCACAATACCTGATAGTACTTTCATTTTCTGTTTTTGGATACCAGAAAAATCTTTGTATTTCATATCAGTTACCTCATGCATTGTAGATTATGAAAATATAAGCAGAGTAAAACAGATACAATTCAGATTTCAGTAGTTTCCATTTTTGCTCTGTTGAATGTGTCTTTGTGGATTTAATTCCAAGAAGATGTATTACATATTTAATTCCATATGAACATCATTCTTGGCAATAGAAAAGATGTTCCCATCCATCAATCTCCACCATTCTTGGATTGTACAAAACTGGAGTACTACAGAATGTAGTAACCCTTTAAGGATGGTTCTCCTTGATCTTCTCCAGCTGAGATCCTTCTAGGTTATGACATCAATAGTTGTGAAAACAATATTTCTTTTTTTGCTGAGTAGTATTTATATCATAAATGTACCACAACTGAAATAATTTTGAGATATTTCCAAATTTTAGGCTTTATAAATAGAATTTCTGTGAACATTTGTGTAGCAGATATTGTGACAAAACAGGGTTCACAGTTCCTCCAACACCTGTAGAGTCCATATTGTCAACAAGCTCTAGTCTTTCCCAAAGTGCCTTTCCCTGCTGAAGATATTGAATCTTCCACTGTCTGTCAGCATAGCATCTCAATTCGCTCTGCATTGAGTTCCTTGAGTACCCATCTTGATATCTGAGTTATATAACTTATTCCCATTTCTTTACTGTCAGAGTTGGAACAATGCATTTATGTATATTTTTTTATATTTCATGTTTTAAAATGTTGTATTTTTCTGTATTCTTTGCAAATAAAAACAGCCTATTGACTTGCGCTTTTGTATAGCCAGTGAATCAGCCATCACTGTTTGATTTTCTCAAAGAAGGCAGCTAGTAGCTTTATAGTAGAAAAACGGAGCTCAGGCAGGCTTTGATAGGAGTTTCTGGCCTGCAAGGGCTGGAGATGATCTGCCTATAACAGGGCATCTTTGTGAGTAGGATGTGATTGCTTTACTTGGTCATTAGTTGAAAAGCAAAATAGATATAAGTTGCTACTTACTGTTAATTGCTTTCTTTTGGTGTTATCTGCTACACAGATTAAAATTTAGACATGTTTATTATTTGCTACAGATTGTTGATGGAGTCCTATTTTTATATGTCATTTGGCTCTTGTTCATTGCATTTAATCTCAAAAGTGTATGCCAAGAACTGGAGGTGGTGAAAATTGGTTGGCTATCACAGAGGAGAAAGAAAATTTCTATATTTGCATTGTAGTGGTAGTTACTACATAGACACATAATTGATGAAGTTGTAGGAAAATATCTGTAAACAATGGCTGATTATATGTTATGGAATTTATAACTCCCAAATCTTTAAAAATGAAATTTGGTATAATACATTTTATCATCTCTTCTGAAAAATTTCAGCTCTTTTCATTTGATTATTAAACCACCTAATGCTTTCCACTTACTGCAAATAAAATAAAAGGATAAAGAATTGAAGGGGTAGACAGAATTTGTAAAGACGGTATTTGTTAAATATCAGAACCAAGACTGAGCAAAAAAAATCAATCTGGGGAGACCCTGCTAGAAGTTTATAAAGGGTATGAGCAATTCTTACCTACTAACCAACTTCTTACTCAAGACAGTCAATTGCAAGACAGAGATAACAGGAAAACTAATGGTAATAAGTAATGGGTGCTTGAAATTGTGTCACAAATGAATTTATTCTAGCAATGCATGCTAGGTTTGGCTATAGCTTCATTTTAGAAAACTAATAAAAATAAAAAGTGTAATCAATAGATCAGCCAAAGAAAAGTATAAATAGTTGGGCCAGTGTCAATTGACATGTTCATGTCATCATAAGGGCAGCATAAAATGTACTTAGCAAAGCTATTGGTAGAAGAGGAATTCATCCTCATTGTTCATAGTGAAGAAGTACAGGATCCTGAGGAAGAAGATGCACATTAGTGGCATATGTATCAACATATAATACTATTCCATCTGATTTTTAAAAATAGAAGATATTATATTGAATAGATGTTATATTAGTATGGAGGTTAATTCAAGTTACTGAACTTGTGAGTAAGCTGACTTCTCTGAAGAGAGTCTTGCCTGGTATATAGAGCCTTTATCAAACCATCAACCATCAGTCTTGGGCTGAAACTGGACTGGGAAGAAAATGGAGATGCATGGGCTTGGCTAGAAACATCTTGCTTTCCTCTCACTTCTGAGGGTGGGGTCCATCATTCTTTATCCTCTGCTTTCTGCCTGTGAGAAATATTGACTCCGTGTCAGGTACTTCCTGCTGTTTTTGTCTTTTCTAAACATATTATAATTTGCTAAGTCCAATCTAGTCTTCTATTAATTGTGGCACAAAATTAACCATTTATCAGAAAGACAGGTTCAGCCAGAGAGATACAGTAAATAGAAAAGCATGGAAAAGCATATAGTAATGCTATGCTATATATAATATATATATAATACTATAATATAGAAAGCACCCATATCTACTTATATGAAATCATGAAATGTTTAAATAAGTGGCCAGAACATTTATCACCATCGTAAAATGCAAAAGAGGATATTGGCATTAGAGCAGTTTTTTTTTCTTAATAAAATTACAAATTGCATACAAAACAATGATGGTTTTGCTTCCAGATATAATTTAGAAATTTAGGCTTCTCTGTTAAATAACTGAAGTGTTTCTAAAACACCATTTGTACCCTCTCCTTTTCCCCTCTGTCCCTGAGTGGAACATGAAAGTGAATTTTGAATAGGTAAAACAAGGTTTTGCAAATAGGAGCAGAAGTTACATCCAGCTGCATGGATGATTGTGGATATGACAGCAATTTGAGGGCATGCAACTCTATGCATGTGACCTTTACAATGCTACAGTAAATGTTTCAACATCATGGTAGCTTATTAGTACCTAATAAGCAGAAAGCAGAAGATCCTGTGATGGGGGTGAAAATGCATGTTTTTAATATTCAGGGCATTAGAAGGGCTTTTGCACTAGTGTCTGTTAATACAGCTTTCTGTATCTCAAACTAATTATATTCCTAACTCTACTGAGAGCAATCATATTTTTTTTAAAAAAGAAAGGTGCTTCATTTTCCACCAAGTAGGCTGGAAAATAAATCTGTTCTTAAGTCAAGATGTATTCTGTTACTTTCTGAAGAACTAATGCAAATAACTGATTTTCACCAAATACCATTAAAATTTTAGTTACATCACTTCAGAGCTTTGCTATTGCCATTGAACTAACATGAAGAAAAGAAGACAAAGTAAACAGATATTTAGAAAGGAAGAGAGAAGAGCAAAGCTTTCAAAGCCAAGACACATTACCGTGTATTGTCTTTATTCCTCATCTCATCTGTCACTGAATATCAAGGAAAATTATGAAATGAAAAGAATATAAATCAGTTGAATCTAGTTTGATCTGCAGCCTGAACATATATATCAACCTCAAAGTGGTCATGAATGGTTATCAGGGATAACATATAACTAAAGGTATCAAACTGTAAATTTCATTTGTCAGAAGGACAAATAAAAATAATTAAATGAGTATAACTATATCTGTGTATATAGCCTTATATACATTCCTATAAGAATATTAAGTACTATAGAAACATATTTGTCATTTTTTACTAATCTTAAATGTGATTATTGAACTGTTATACATACAAAATTTAAAAAATTCAACATTATAATACCCCTGAACTGGAGAAAGGATTAACAAACTGTGGTACATCTACACAATGGAGTACTACTCAGCAGTAAGAAAAAATGATATCCTAAAATTTGCAGGCAAATGGATGGATTTGGAGAATATCCTCCTGAGTGAGGTATCACAAACCCAGAAAGATAAGCAGGGGATGTACTCACTCATTATTCAAATGTAAACAAAAAGCAAAGCATCCCCAAGCTACAAACTACAACCACTGAACACCTTGGGATCTGAAACACCTTGAACTGGCACCTATGAGCCCATTCCCCCTAGAGGAACACTTGACTCAAGTCTTGATGTTGAGGGGAGAAAACTGGATTTGCTAGGAATGGAGGCCGAACTAAGCAATATTGGGACCCTGGGACCTTGGGCCCACCTGCTTATTGGGGGGTGGGATGGAGAGATGTGGAGAAGAGATAATGACCTTATGTGGTGGGAGGGGGAAGGGACCTTGAATAAGGATATAAAAGGATAGAAAATGTGACTTGTTTATTCATAATAATAAAAAAGAAGGAAAAAAAGGAAAAAATGCATACACATTCATATTCCCTCAAGTACTTTGTGACCCGCAAGATAAATATACCCAATCAATATACTGGAAATCATGTGCAAATATATACTATATGCATAAAATCAGCACAAGTCCACTAAGACCTCAGTTTTTATGCTGAATTCTTTTGATGCTTTAATAAGAAGCCTACATATATATGCTTATCAGTTCAGGGAAAAAAACAAAAGTGTAAAATGAAAAGAGACTATAAGGATTTCTGGCACATTACAAGAACATTATAAACATGCTAGTCTGGTAACCCAACATGGCGCCAGGTAAAAGATAAGAATTTCTGGTATGTAGCGACCAAGTAGTAAACCCAACATGGCACCAGCAGAATATGCTGCATATGCTTCTAGGTGTGGCTGTGTAAATCTGTGCCCACATGTGAAAGATCCTCTCTTTTCTCTTTCACTTTTCTTCCCTTGTACTTGCCTAGTACCTCTCTTGAATAAACTTTAGTGTGGCAAAAAAAAATAATGTAAAAAAAAAAAATTCAACATTATAAAGAGAACTATGCTGGACAATACACTGATTTTAATCCACTAGCTTATTATGACAGTACAATAAATAAAAAAGAAATGTCTGAGTGATCCCTTCATTTAAGATCATATCAGTTTAAATATTTGAAGTAGTTCTTAAGAATTTCATCTCTGCAGAGAAATAACTTATGTAGTATTGTTACCTTTCAAGTGACTGAATGTCCTAATTAAAGAATAGCAATAAATTAAGAGTTTAGTTAGTAAAGCAAAATTTATGAATTGAAATAATTATTGCAGAGTTACATTTATACACTAAATGTCATACTTATATGGAATATAAAATGGCAGGGCCTTGAAGTATAGCCTTGCAGTGCTAACTACCCGGGAGACCCACCAGAGCTACAGAGCGGGGTCAAGGATAGTCTAGGCACTTACTGAAACTTTGTCTCAAACTTCAAGTAAAAAGAAGGCTAAAAGCTTTAGCTCAGTAGTAGAGTGCTTGCATAGCATGGTTAGGAAGTCTCTGTATTCAATCACCAGTGTTGCTAAAAGCTATTTTTAGAAAACTCGAATCTGTAAAATGAAAAAGCTGTCATATTAAAGGTAAGATTTAAGCAAAATTATAAAAAATAAATATGGCTTATCTCTGCTTTGCCATTTAGAAAAACTATCAGTTCCCTACAAAAATCTACTATGCCACACGTTTATAATGTTGCTTATATCAACCACACAGTCTTCATTAGAGTAAGAGGCTTTAAATTTAGCTCCATGGAGCGCTATGTGGCAGTGCTTTTCTTGTCTCCCAACCTTTTCGTTCTCTCTTGACTGACTCTTTGTTCTGTGCAGTAGCCCCAAGCTTCTCAATTTTAATCCAGTAACATCAGTCTTGTTTTCACAATTTTGAACTGTTTTAACAAGGGAGCTCTCCATGCCTCTGCTTATGTCCATTCTAAACTAACACCATGGTGTTTCCAGCACCCAGCAAAGCTTGTAAAGGGAGAGAGATTCTTCTTCTTTACTCCCAGAAAGCCTTCTAAAGATGGAAGGAAATGTTTCTTATATCTCTTTTACTCCTGGGTGATGCACCAGACTTTAGTTAGAAGTTTTTCTGATCCATCCAGGCCTGAGGTCCAGAGGAATCTTTCCCACATGCAGTCCTGCAGCTGTTTAGTCCGAAATAATCACACAAAGGCTTATATTATTTATAAACTGTTGGCTCAGGCTTATTACCAACTAGCTCTTACAACTTAACTCTACTCTTTCTTATTAATCTCTGTATTGCCACTTGGCTAGCTGCTTACTGGTACTGACACAAATGCTTCTGGGACAGCTGGATCATATCTCTGTGACTCCGCCCTTCTCCTTTGTCTGTGGTTGGATTTCTCACCTGCTCCTAAGCTGCCTTGCAATAGACCAAAACAGTTTCTTCATTGGTAAATGGCAGTATATTCACAGGTACAGAAAGACATCCCACATCACCCACTTTGCTTCCCCCCATCTGGTATTTTCATGCTTGTATTGAAATTAGTGTCACAATCTCACTACCTTCTATGTTTGATAGTCACACATCTGCACTCTTTCCTTTAGGTTTTTGTCTTACAACTTCTCCAAATTACAGATCTGCAGGGACCACAGTCAAACAGGAGCTGCTGACCCCAGAGGGGCCTGAATCAATAGTGGACACAGACAGACACCCCCTGCCACACACACGCAGATGCTTCTGGGTCTGCTGGGGTCACAATCAAGCAGAAGCCCACTTGACACCTCTGGCCCTGGATGATCAGGTAGCATCATACTAAGTACTACCTGAGGTCTCTAGTCCCAAGCATGGGAGAGAGGAATGTCAATGACTAAGAGTCATCTTTAGCGGGGACAGGCAGGACTCAATCGAGCTCCACCTGTGACCCAACCGAGAGCCCTGGGCCTTGGCAGTTGAGCATTCTTCTGGGGAGAGAGTACAAGGTAGGGAGGTAGAAGAGAGGAAGAGGTGAAATGGTTTGTGGGTAGGGGAGAGAGGTGAATCTGGAGAGGTGAGGGTATAAGGAAAGGCTGACATGAATGGCCAGTGGGCCACTCAGTCCAGGGAGATGACTGGGCTTCAGCTATGACCAATGGCCAGGTTGTGATCCAGATGTGGCAGAGGGGGCCTGTATTGATGATATCTGTGGATCCTTCTATCACTTTGAGATGAGCAATTGTCTGTGGTCTGGGGCTCTACATGGGGCCACATTGGTGTTCAAGGACTACACTACTGAGGGGGGCATGCTGGTCTGGGCTGCCTGCATCGCCACCCTGGGACCATGGTGACATCTGGGTCCAATCTGCTGCCTAGGACCATATGCAAGTCTGTGGTTCTACCACATCCAGGTTCTGTATTGATATTGCCACCAAAGGCCACATAGATGTCTGGGTTTGGGCCACAATCTTTGGCCATGAGGGAATTCAAGGGTTGTGATGCCACCATCAGTTCCTTGATCACATCAGTTCCCTGATCTGAATGGCCTGAGTTGTCACTCAGGCCATGGTGATCTGTTAGCCAAGGGCTCCTGCAGCAGCCTATGTCTGAGTTTGTGGTACTGGAGTCAATATTGATGCTCATGACCCTTGTTTTCACAGGAGTTATTGGAACCATGCTAAGCCTACCCCACCATTCACTAGTTCTGGGATGGCTAGTCCTGTCTCTTGCTGGATATTGCAGCAGGCAAGATGGCCCTACATCTCAGGTGAGAATTTGCACTGACACTGGGAAAAGATGGCCCCACCCTTCACCATAATCGTGTACCTTACCTGTGAAGCACACTAGAGGTGATCCTATAGTCAGGGGAAACAGATGAGTCAACTCTAAAGGCACAAGTGCAGGAGAGCTGAATCTACCCTCTCCTCTTTGCCATGTGGGGGTATGGGTGAGGGAAAGATGCCCTCCACTTCTCAGCAGTACTGCCTGCAGCAGGGAAAAGAGCTGGCCTTGGGGTCACAAGAAAGTGAGAGCTAGGTCTGACTCTCACCAGCTGCACTGCATGGAAAGCAGTCCTGGCATCCAATCTAGGCTGCACATTAGAACTTATCCTGTTGTGAGTGCAGGTGAACCAGTTCTGATAGCATGAGAGCAACAGAGCTGATAATGCACCCCTCTTGTCTGCTGTGCAGTGACATGAGTGAAGGAAAGATGCCCACTCCTCCACCACTTGCTACAAGAGGCAGGTGAGAGAGCAGACCAAGGGTCACTAGAGTGAGAGAACTAGCCCTGTCTCACACTAGTTACAGTACACAGGAAACTGGGTCCTGCACTCTCTCTGGGCTCCACACTAGACCCGATCCTATTGTCAGGGTCTCAAAGTCACAAGTAAGCCATCCCTGAGAGTATGAGAGCAGGAGAGCTGACTCCACCCTTCCTGTGTGCCTCTTAGGTAATGAGAGGAGAGAGAGAGAGAGAGAGAGAGAGAGAGAGAGAGAGAGAGAGAGAGAGAGAGAGAGAGAGAGAGAGAGAGAGAGAG
>PVIH01003172.1:78497-93443 GCA_004025045.1 Sigmodon hispidus | reverse complement strand
CACTGGGTAAGCTACAGCCAGTTACTGATGATGACCGAAAGCTAGTGAGCTGACCCACTCAATACCCCCAGACCTAGAACCAGGTCTATGATTTGGCCCATCCCAACATCCTCCTCATCTATGAACTGATGGAGCATGTGAAAGGAATGAACCTACACACCCAAAGCTGCAGAATCTCCAAGACACAGGACAACAACAGGATACCCAAGAGGAGCCCCAGTGAAGGCCCGTGATCCGTGGTGTAGGAGAAAGCAGAGCTATGACTCCTGGCAGTGAACACTTGCAAGAAGAGATGAATGGACTAAAGGGTGAGCTGTAACTTGACCCGCCACACTACAGTTTGCACATTTAACCTGCTAGCCCAAAAGATATTCTATCCTCTGCTCTAAAACAACATTACATAGCTCAAACATATTTTGGCCAGTCTATTTCTGGGTAATTGTCTGCAAAGTAAAATAAAAATTTTATTTATGATTTTACTATGATATGGAACCTCACATCTCTAGGTCTTTTTGCATGCTAATTTCTCAATTTCGAAACATCCTTTTTGTGATATATTCAGCTGTCCAATTTGAATGCCAACTTCAGTTTTTTAAGTCTTACCTGACCATCATTGTCTTTGACTAAGTTTCCTTTAAGTGTAAAGGAACCGTTACTTTTTTAAAACCACATTAAGTAACCAAGTTAGCACCTAAAAATTAGTAACCCATCCTTGAAATTTTACGAAATTAAATGAATTTTAACAACTTTGAATGTAAATATTTAAAATTTTTAATATTCATGGAACAGAGATGATAACATTTAGTTTAATTTCTCTCAACTTTTTTATTTCTCATACTTCTTATCTCAATAAAGAATATTAAGTACAATTTAATAAGATATCTTACTAAATTACAAATGTTAGTTGTTCAGTTTTAGGTAACTAATAAGTGATTTAATATTGTCCTAACTAATTCACATTTTAAAAGCAACCACAAATTCCATCTGTGAAACTCAGCAAAGTTTACTAGATAACAGGTTTTCTTGATGTGCTTCTTTTCTGTGCTGGAGGTTGAGGGCCTGACACATGCTTGGGTACCAAAAGCCTACATTTCAGCTTTTTCCTTCCATTCCTGTAAGGCAGAAAAGTAGAAGCTGTGGCTTCTGGGCTTTCCTTTTCTTCAAAACCAGCAAGTATAAACAAATGAAGACCAAGACATTTTTGTTGTTGTTGTTTTTTTCTGTGTCAAAATCTATAAACCTCTTCAAATAAAAACAATTCATTTTCTTTTAAATATTTATGTCCTCTATATTTAGTACATGTTATTAGTTCCTCATCATCTTTACATGCAGAGAAATGGAGGTGGGGAAACATTATGAATTTAGAGAAATTATATCTTTGGAATTGTAGCCATTTTTAGAGATGTTTTAGAGAAAGTTTGCAAATTGAAAATAATACTTGCTCTAAACTCAGTTGTTTCATATTCATCAAATAAATGGACTATAAAAATGCATATAGAAAAGAATTTTGCCCATGATAGAAGATATAACACTAGGATTTTTATCTATAATAATATTTCAAGGATTTCACCCATTTAAGAATAATATATCACAAGGGTTTGTAGTTATAATACTATTTTATGTAAACCAAACTAATGTAATAGAGGATATATGCATATGTTTATTATGCACAGTCCTCACACATTTCCTCCACTGTTTCTCCATAGTCTTGATAGATATTCTCATATTCATCACTTTAGTTTTGTTCTTGTAATCAAAGTGAGATAATTGGCAGTCTAACAGTGAGGTGGCCCAAGCCACATGACAGATAAAAACCAATTGACAAAGATGTCAGGTATTCTTTTATTTAACTTGAAAAAGTTAAATAAAACCACAAAGATATGATGCCAGATTTAGAAATAGTCTTTATATTTTATTATTGTTTTCCATTTTCTATTTACCAGCATTAAACACCAAAATGTTTAATAAAATAGTATCAAGAAAATTACCATACTATTTTAAAGTCACACTGGTTTTTGTGTAAAATTTTCATTAAATTACACTGGTCAGACTTATTATAAAATTTAACTGTGTAGCAAAAAGCAAATTATTCCATAGAAATGTGTTTTTCCTCAATAATAGGTAAATTATTTTCCATTTTTTCTTCCTGTATTTTTGTCTTAAGTAAACTTTATTTCGTTTAGTCATATCTAAACAAAGTGAAATAAATGTTTGGTCTGCTTGCAAATGTCAGTTGACAAACCATTAAGTATCAATCTTCTAAAACTGGCATTAAATGGATCAGAATTACTGAAACTGAATTTTGCTTGTTGTATCTAAATGTCAGGGAAAGGATTTTTTACCATCTCATTTGTCCAGTGTCCTTTATGAGTGATTATTTAACCTTTGAATTCACGAGGTTGTAATATCAATAAAAATGTAATACTATTTAGATTGAAAAATGTATTTGCTATGAAAAGTCTCAAAATATAAAACCTATTTTAGGTTCAATGTTGAGCTGTAGATAGTAATATTGAAATGTTAATATATAGACTTTTAGAAACAATGTTATAAATGGCAGTGTCATGTAGCTTTCCAAAATTTATATTCAATCCCTAAGAAAAATAAGGAATTTACTGTAGGACTAGTGTACATGGTTTTTAAAGGGAATTATTGATGTTAACTATTCTCACTGTCTGCCTGGGGAAAGGAGATTCTGTTTTAGGAAAATGGAGATTTCTCTGTGTATCTTCAGGAGTTTCTGAATATAGACATTTTCTAGATCCTTAAGGGTTTCAATTGACAGTTCTTAATTGTCAAATACCTCTTTACTTCTCTGAGTTGTTTGACCTTTTATTTGCACAATAGTCATTATGTAACATAATAATGTTGTAATAGCTATTTTCTACTATGAGATTTTAGTTAAATACCTCTTTAAAGACTATTTTTGTTTAATCCATTAGAATTTTATACATTATAATATAATTGAATCATATCAATTCCTCATTCATTGCCCCCTCTCCTGGGGCACAGCTTTTTTCAAACTTCTTTTCCTACCCTCTTCCTTTACCTTCAATTCTCTTCACCTCCTTCCTCCCCCTCCTCCTCTTCCCCCTCATCCTTCTCCTCCTCTTCCCCCTCCTCCTCCTCCTTCTTCACAGAGATCAACTAGTGAAGTCAGTTTGTGTAAATGTATAGGGCTAGATACTGGAATATTCTCTACAACCTTAAAATAAATAATTACCTTCATTTTCTAAGCAACCATTAACCTCCAATAGCTTGTCATCGATCCATGTAACATGCAGCTCTCTATCAATTCTAGGACTTGGAATGGCTAGATCTTATTTAGGTCAATCATATCTCTAGGTAGACTTCATGTGTAGCAGCCTTCTTCAATCTCTTGTTTCTATAAAAGGTCTACTACTTCTTCCACAGGAATGGTGCGGGAGTAATGTTAAGAATCTAAAATGCACTTTGTCACTTTGTCCCTTTATAAAATAATAATAGTAGGTTCTTCTCTAGGTCCTATGACATACCTATCCACCTGTTCTTGGCTCTCTCTACAGTAACAGACATGAATTTAAAACTGTGTAATGGTTTTTAAATGAAACTAGAAAGCAGTTGGTTAACCCATAATTTGACACAATTGTATCTAGGCATATCTTGCAGTAATTACTATAACTTCCAAATCTCACAAAAGAATAAGGATATTAAGGGCTTTTATTCACTAACAGTCTACATAGTATCTTTAGACAATAGAAAGTTAGGCAACTGGGTGTAAGCTTCCAGGTCAGTACCTGCTTGATTTCTTCATGACCAAATAATCCAAGTATGTGGTATCTTCAGCAATAGAGTCTTACCATCAAGTTATGCCATAAAATCATTAACAATAGTGATACATTTTATTGATTCAATGGTCTGTGAAATTTTTGGAAGGCACTTGAAAAGAAGTATTCCATCCTTGGCCCTGGGCGTTTTGTTTGATAACTTACGACATCTAGAAGAGGCATTACCCTTTATATAGGGTGTGTGTGTGTGTGTATGTGTGTGTGTGTAAAACTTCTAAAATTGTAGACTTTGTTGAGATTTCAAGCTCTGCCAGGGGTAGTTATCCTTTACACCTTTCTTTCTTCTGTCCCAGTTTCCCTTCCTCTTCCACTTAAAGTCTTCCCTCAATTACCACCCTTTGCCCTTCATATTCCTTCTGTTCCCCTCACCTAAGTTATCTTTGCCAACTCCTTCTTCCTAGACTTCTTTACAATTCAAACTTCAATTATGCTAAATGCAAGTTTTTCTTAATGTTTATTCCATAAAACAGATAAAAACCGGCAAGTTAATAAGGTGATTAATATGATTTTGAGTCACCCTTATTACAAAGATTGAAACATTATATTCCATTCTATTTGTGTAAAAATATTATTTTCAATTAAAAATTCAGGTATAAAACATGTTTCTTGAAATATTAATAAGTAAGCTATAGGCAAATTATTTACTGAAGTAAATGAATTCAGCCTCCTTGCATTTTTTGTATAAATGAATTATGTGTGGGTATTTTACTGGCATGTGTGAATGGTTTCAGCAGAGGCCAGAGAAGTTATCTATAGTTGGACTTTCCTGTCTAAGTATTAAGTATCAAGATGTCAAAGTGTCAAGAATACTTGATATTTCCTGCACAAATATACCAAAAAATATTTTAGGTCCCTTAGATGATGTTACAGAACGTTGTGATCGACCAGGTAAAGTCGATCCAATGTGTGTTCTGGGAATTGGACTTTTGTCCTTTGAAAGATCAGAGAACCACTAAGACATCCCTTCAACTCCACATCCTGCTTTTTATTCTCATCAGAAGGAATGTTCTTTTAAATAAGTGATGATCCTTGGAATTATAGAAACTAGGTTAACAATGGATGATTGATCTCTGCTTTGAAATATCTAGATGTCATTGATTAGAAATAAAACATGTTAAGGTGCTTATAGGGATCTAGAAAAGGCAAAATAAAAATGATGAAAATGGCAACAAGTAAAATCCTTTTCAATATTTGTTGGTGTTTTTTGTTTGTTTGTTTGGTTGGTTGGTTGGTTTTGTTTTTTGAAAGAGGGTTCCTTTGTGTAGCTTTGGAGCCTGTTTTGGAACTTGATCTGTAGACTAGACTGGTCTCAAACTCATAAAGAACTGTCTGCTTCTGCCTCCATAGAGCTGGGATCAAAGGTGTGCACCACTACTGCCTGACCCTTTGTGGTGTTCTTAGCTAGAGACAGTCATATTTCATTCCTGATATGGCTAAATTTATACAACCTGTTTTGTAAATTGAGAGTTGTGATACTATTGTTGTACACAGCAAGAATTTGTGATTGCTATCTTGAATCAAATAATTTACTTGAATTAAATAAGGGAAAACTCTCATAGGTCTCTACATATTCATGAATAATATTAATCTAGGAGTCCTTTCTAACTGCCTCCAAATATCCACTGATTCAACCAACCACCAACTGTGGAAAATTATTTTCAAGCCTGATATAATGAACAATTTATTACATTGACCTGGTAAATTTGAGAAATGTTAGGCATTTGAAATATTCATATATTCAAGTTTTTAAAACTTTGTATTTTCAACAAAATCTATATGTTAAGAAAATATAGTCTTTTGGTTTGTAATTCTACTACCACTCCCCCAGATGAGTCATGTATTTGAATGGTTAGTTCTGTTTGTGAAATGTTATACACTGTACTCTCTAGAATAATGTGACTGACTCTTTCACTTTCCTGTAGCATTTGCTATTCTTCCTCAAACACTGTCTAATTAAGAAGAGCAACAGCAGACAACTGCAGGAACCATTCACAATTTCTTTATTTTTTCCTCCTTTATTTATATTGTATTTATCAAGAAAAACAGTAAAATGAATTTAAAATGCTGATAAGTTAACAATAACTATGAAGAAGATAAAAATCATAAGTATGACTTATCAAGGGTGATAATGCAAAGAAGATTACTACACATATGTTTACTTTGTGTTCAGCTTTCCCTCTGAATTTTTTTTTTCATCCCTGTATATCCTTATTTAAGGTCCCTTCCTCCTCTCACCACATCAGGTCATTTTTCTTCTCCACAACTCCCCATCCCCTCCCTGGGCAGGGAGCAGAGAGTCCTATGGTCCCACTGACCCAATAATGCTTAGATCAGTCTCCACTCCTGGCAAATCCAGTTTTGTCCCCCCTCCCTCAAGAGTGAGTCAGGTGTTCCTATGGTTGGAGTGGGATCCGAAGGGTCAGTCCAGGGAGTTTCTGATCCCTAGCTGTTCAGTGGTCATGGTTTGCAGCCTGGGCATGCTTGGCATTTTTCTTGTTTGTTTGTTTAGAGACCACTAATGAGTGAGTACATCCCCTGCTTATCTTTCTGAGTTTGTGATACCTTGCTAAGGAGGATATTCTCTAAATCCATCCCTTTGCCTGTGAATTTTAGGATATCATTTTTTCTTACTGCTGAGTAGTATTCCATTGTGTAGATACACCACAGTTTGTTAATCCATTCTTCAGTAGAAGGACATCTAGGTTGTTTCCAGTTTCTTGCTATTACAAATAATGCTGCTATGAACATAGTTGAGCTAATACCTTTGGACTGTGAATGTGCCTCTTTAGGGTATATACCCAGAAGTCATATTGCATGGTCCTTGGGGAGATTGATTCTCAATTTTCTGAGAAACCACCATATTGCATTCCAAAGTGGCAGAACAAGCTTACACTCCCACCAACAATGTAGGAGTGTTCCCCTTGCTCTGCATCCTCTCCAACATGGGCTGTCATCTGTGCCTTTTATCTTAGCCAATCTAACAGGTGTTAGGTGGTATATAAAAGTTGTTTTGATTTGCAATTCTCTGATGGCTAAAGATGATGAGCACTTTTTCAGGTGCCTTTCAGCCATTTGTAGTTCCTCTGCTGAGAATTCTCTTTGTAGATCTGTACCCATTTTTTGATTGGGTTATTCATGGTTTTGGGCTCTAGATTCTTGAGCTCTTTATATATCTTAGAGATCAATCCTCCATCAATTGTAGGGTTGGTGAAAATCTTTTCCCATTCTGTAGGCTGGCGTTTTGTCCTATTGACAGTGTCCTTGGCTTTGCAGAAGCTTCCTAGCTTCAGGAGATCCTCTTATTGATTGTTGGTCTTAGTGTCTGTGCCACTGGTGTTATATTTAGGAAGTGGTCGCTTGTGCCAATTACTAGAAGTGTATTTGCCACTTTCTTTTCTATCAAGTTCAAAGTGGCTGGGTTTAAGTTGAGGTCTTTGATCCACTTGGATTTGAGTTTTGTGCAGGGTGACAGGCTCAGATCTATTTGCATTTTTCTACACACTTCCATCCAACTATGCCAAGACCATTTGTTAAATATACTATCTTTTTTCCATTGAATGTTTTGGGCCTCTTTGTCAAAGATCATGTATTTACAGGTTTTTGGGTTAATGTCTGGATCCTCAATTCTATTCCATTGGTCCACAAGTCTGTTTTTATGCCAGTACCAGGCTGTTTTTATTACTGTAGCTCTATAGTGTATCTTGAAGTAAGGGATGGTGATACCTCCTGAGGTTCTTTTGTTGAGTAAAATTGTTTTGGAAATCCTGACATTCCTGTTATTCAAAATGAAATTGAGTATTGTTCTTTCAAGGTCCAAAAAATATTGTGTTGGGATTTTGATGGGCAGTGCATTTAATCTATAGATTGCCTTTGGTAGAAATGCCATTTTTACTATGTTGATCCTACCAATCCAGGAACATGGGAGACCTTTCCATTTTCTGATATCCTCCTCAATTTCTTTCTTCAGTGATTTAAAATTTTTGTCAAATAGGTCTGTTACTTCTTTGGTTATAGATACTCCAAGATATTTAATACTATTTGCAGCTATTATGAAGGGTAATGTTTCCCTTATTTCTTTTTCAGCTCTTCTATCTTTAGTGTATAGAAGGGCTACTGATTTCTTTGAGTTAATCTTGTATCCTGCTACATTGCTGAAGGTGTTTATCAGCTGTAGCAGTTCCTTGGAAGAATTTTGTGGGTCACTTATGTATACAATCCATTCCCCTGAAAATAGAGATAGTTTCACTTCTACTTTTCCAATTTGTATCCCCTTAATCTCTTTTCATTCCCTTATTGCTTTAGCTAGAACTTCGAGAACTATATTGAATAGATAAGGGGAGAGAGGACATCCCTGTCTAGTTCCTGACTTTAGTGGGATTGCTTTGAGTTTTTCTCCATTAAGTTTGATACTGGCTGTCAGCTTCTTCTAAATAGCCTTTATTATATTTAAGTATTCTCCCTGTATTCCTGATCTCTCCAGGGCTTTAATCATAAAGGAGTGTTGGATTTTGTCAAAGGTTTTTTCCACATCTAAGGATATGATCATGTGGTTTCGTTCCTTTAGTTTGTTTGTATGATTGATAACATTTAAAGTTTTTCGTATGTTAAACCAGCCCACATTTCTGGGATGAAGCCTACTTGGTCGTGGTGGATGATATCTTTTATATAGTGTTGTATACGGTTTGCCAAAATTTTGTTGAAAATTTTTGTATCAATATTCATGAGGGAAATTTGTCTGTAATTCTCCTTCTTTGTTGTGTCTTTGAGTGGCTTGGGTATTAGGGTGATTGTGGCCTCATAAAAGGAATTTGGCAATATTCCTTCTGTTTCTACTGTGTGAAATAGTTTGAGGAGTAACAGTAATAATTCTTCTTTGAATGTCTGGTAGAATTCGGCACTGAAACCATCTGGATCAGAGCTTTTATTTTGGGGGAGGTTTAAGGGTTATTGGCCTGTTTAGGTAATTAATCTGATCTTCAGTTAATTTTGGTAGATGGTACCTGTCCAGAAAGCTGTCCATTTCTTCTTGGTTTTCCATTTTTGTGGAATACAGATTTTCAAAATATGACCTGATAATTCTCTGTATTTCCTGGAGTCTGTTGTTATTTTCCCCTTTTCATTTCTGATTTTGTTGATTTGAACACTCTCTCTTTGTTTTTTGATTAGTTTGGCTAAGGGCTTATCTATCTTGTTAACTTTCTCAAAGAACCAACTCTTAGATTCATTGATTCTTTGTATTGTTCTTTTTGTTTCAATTGTATTGATTTCAGCTCTATGTTTGATTATTTCCTGCCATCTACTCCTTCTAGGTGAGTTCACTTCTAATTGTTCTAAGGCTTTCAGCTGTGCTGTTAGGTCTCTAGTGTGGGATTTCTCTAGGTTTTTTCATATAGGCATCTAGTGCTATGAATTTTCCTCTTAAGACTGCTTTCATTGTGTCCCACAAGTTTGGATACGTTGTATATTCATTTTTATTGAATTCTAGGAAGATTTTGATTTTTTTCTTAATTTCTTCCTTGACCCAGAGATGGTTCAGCTGAGTGATGTTTAGCTTCCATGAGTTGGTAGGCTTCTTTGGGTTTTGATGTTGTTGAACTCTAACTTTAGGCCCTGGTGGTCTGATATGTTACAAGGGATGATTTCCATTTTTTTGTAACTGTTGATATTTTCTTTATGACCACTTATGTGGTCAATTGTGGAGAGAGTTCCATGAGGAACTGAGAAATATGTTTATTCCTTTGCCTTTGGGTGGAAGCTTCTGTAGATATCTATTAAATCCATTTGCATCATAACCTCAAGACTCCTTATTTCTCTGTTGAGACTCTCTCTGGTTGATCTATCCAGGGTTGAAAGTGGGGTATTGAAGTCTCCCACTATTAGGGTGTAAGAATTGATGTGGGAATCGAGCTTTAGCATTATTTCTTTTACATAATTAAGTGCCCTTATATTAGAGGCATAAATATTTAAGATTGAAATCTCCTCTTGACCAATTTTTGCTTTGATGAATAAGTAGTGACCATCTTGGTCCCTTTTAATTGCTTTTAGCTTAATGCCTACTTTGTTAAATAATAGGATTGCAACCCCTTCTTTTTTCTTAGGACCATTTGACTAGAAAATCTTTTCCCAACCTCCTATTCTAATCCTGTGTCTCTCTTTGCAGTTGAGGTGTGTTTCTTGTAGGTAACAGAAGGATGGCTTCTGTTGTTGTATCCATCTTGTTAGTGTGTGACGTTTTACAGGAGAGTTGAGACCATTGATATTAAGGGAAATTAGTGACCATTGATTCATATTTCCTGCCATTTTTGGTGGTAACTTGTTTGTATTTCCTTTCTCTGGGGTATTCTTCTGTGGGGTTATTGACTGTTTGTGATTTTGTGGGAGTATCTGGGGTCCTTAGGTTGGAGTTTTCCCTCTAATACTCTCTGTAGTGCTGGATTGGTAGATAGATATTCTTTCAGTCTGACTTTGTCCTGAAATACCTTGTTTACTCCATCTATCATGATTGATAATTTGCAGGATATAGTATTCTAGTTTGGCATCCATGCTGTTTTAGTGTCTGTATAACTTCTGCTCAAGTCCTTCTAGCTTTCATCGTTTCCATTGAATAGTCAGGCGTTATTCTGATAGGTCTGCCTTTATATGTGAGTTGGCCCTTTTCTTTTGCAGCTCTTAAAATTTTTCTTTGTTTTGTATGTTTTCTGGCTTGATTATAATGTGGCGTGCTGATTTTTTTCAGGGTCATATCTATTTGGTGTTCTATAAGCTTCTTATATCTTTATAGGCATTTCCTTCTTCAAGTTAGGGAAATTTTCTTCTGTGATTTTATTGAAAACATTATCTGTGCCTTTGAGCTGGTATTCTTCTCCTTCTTCTATTCCTATTATTCTCAAATTAGGTCTTTTCATGGTGTCCCAGATTTCCTGAACATGTTGAGTTATGGCTTTTTTAGTTTTACTATTTTCTTTGACTGGTATATCTATTTGACCTACTGAGTCTTCCACTTCAGAGATTCTATCTTCCATCTCTTGAACTCTGTTATGCTTGTATCTGTGGTTCCAGCTTTTTTTCTTCAGGTTTTCTATTTCCATCTTTGCCTCATTTTGTGCCTTTTTTATTGCTTCTATTTCAGCTTTTATTTCAGCTTTTAGTTCCTGGCATGTTTCTTTCATAGATTTGTTCATCTCTTCCATTTTTGTTTGTGTTTTCTTCTATTACTTTAAGGCTATTTTTCATTTTCTCTTTGAGAGCTTCCATGATCATCAAAATGGAATTTTTGGTGTTGCTTCCTTCTGTTTCCTCTTTATTGCTCAGTTCATTTCCTGTATTTGTAAGATCACCACTTTCTTCTGGAGTTACCTTGTTGTTCTTTGTCTTATTATGTAAGTTTTTGCACTGATGTTTGCCCATGGCTTCAGTGGTTCACGATTAGATGGCTCCTGGTCAGTTGTGGCACTTGGGCTTGTGTGCCTCTTGTCACCTCTCTGGGCAGGGTCTGAGTCTGTCCTTCAGAGACCCCTGTAGTTATCTATTCGCTCAGTTGGAGGTGGAGGTGGGTAGCCTTGCAAATTCTGTCAGCAGCAGCTGTGGATATGGTGACAGGCAGACTTTATCTGTGCCTGCTACAGAGTGCGCTGGGACTCTGCAGCCAGCACCTGGTCCCAGAAGCAGAACCGGAACTGATGGGCACCATTCACAATTTCAATGAGGCCAGGGACATTTCCAGTGCACTAAAGTACACATGGATCTGGGTGTATAAACTAGTCATTTCAACATTAACCATAAACAAATAAATGGGCTAACATTTAACATTTAACAAGAAATCGACATTTCAATTAAAAGTATGACTCCCTTTGCATCAGCTCATGATTATTATTTATATTTCAGTGATTTAAACTTTATTCCTCATCATTGGGTTTTTACCATAATATTGAATATATTTATTCTAGCTCTCTCCACTATTTGAACATCTAAAATCAATTAAATAAAATTTTATTTAAAAAACTAACTGGTACATTTTATACTTGAATATGAAATAGTTTTGTGAGTAAACTGGAAGAAGCCTTTCATCTACTAAGCCACCAGGGCTATGAAGAGTGAGTCCAAAGCTTCTTTTAGGAAATGCTTTTGATTAAGTAGACAGTAGATAGCCACTTGTGACTGTGCATATTAGACTCTCTCCCAAAGATTATGCTTCTGTTTTTTGTAATAATCAGTAGAATCTTATTTGTAAAAGATCCACTGTGTGTCTTTCATTCAGAAAAGGCACCTTTATTTGCACAGGGTGCAATTTCAAGTTACTTTATTGTCAATGTATACTTGGTTTAACAATTACAGTAAATAAACATGGAACATACATCAGGTTTATAGCAAAACCTTTTGGACACTTTTGGTCTAAGTACTAAGATTCTTCTTTGTTTCTACATGAGTGATGGGACTGTGGTGCATTTCAAGCCCTAGTTTCTTATATCAATTTTGCCTATATGTCATATAGCATCTCTCCCTTAGACTAACTTTCATATTACTTATTGTACAGAACCCTTTCCAGCATATCATGTTTATAATTCAACTATCTTTTAAAAAATGAGATAAGCTTTAATCTCATGAACTCCTGAGTTGAAATTAATAACTAAAGAACATTTTAGATAAAACTTTTTATTATGAAATTCTTCATTTTAGAATATACCTTGTACAGAAGCTCTAACCCAGTGAATACCTGAGACAGAATTAATAGATAAGGAGACTTTTGGGTGAAAATCTTTTATTATGTAAAATATTACTTGAACTATTAAGAATAAACATCTTAAGATGTCTTCACAGCATAGTGATTGGCATATGGTAAGCAAATTTTATAGTGATTCACATGTGATAATGCAAATTTCCAAGTTAAAAAGTAAAAAGTTTGTTTCAAAATTAGCTATAAGATATTTAGAGCTACAGAATATAAGGGCTACATGTGCTATAGCTGATGAACTTGACGCTGAGATAATTTAACATTTTCTTAAAAGTCAAAATGCTGTAGGGTTAGATTTAAGGCACTATGTCAGTCTGTATAACTCTGCTTCTATGTATGTGTATATGTTTTCAGAATTAGCAATTTATTATTGGTTATAAAATTGGTGTGCTCTTCCCTAGGGAAGATTATTTCTCCTGCTTTCCAGTATTCCTTGTTGACTCTAGTCCTTGTGTAGGGTGAGAACCTTTGGCATTTCCTTATTCATTTTAGCAAGTCTATTGTTGCTGTCCTTGTTCAGATCATGTGTAGGCAGTCATGTTGAAGAAACTTCATAGGTAGATATCTGACCCAGTCTCATAGCTAACACTTGTTATCTAGCTCTCATAATATTTCTAATACCTTTTCCACAGTGTCCACTGAACCTTGAGTGTGAGGGTGTTTGTAGATGTATCCATTGTGACTAGAGTTCACAACTCTGCAATTTGACAATGAACATTTTGAGATGTTTCTTGGTCATTTTGTCCCTATTTATAGTGTTCTCTATACAGGTCTCAGACATTTTCTTGACTGGCTTATTTGGTTGGTTTGTTTGACTTGATTTTTTGATTTTTGAGCTCTTCATGTATTTTAAATGTTAGTTCTGTGTCAGATGTATAGCAGATTATTTTCTGTTATCTGGGCTTCCTCTAGCTCACATTACCTCTAGATCAACATTCTTTAGATAATTTAATTATAAAGACATGTTAGAGTTTGTGAAAGGCTTTTTCTGCATTTATTAAGATTATCATTTTACTTTTGTGTTTAAGTCAGTTTATGAGATTTATTACATCTAATCACTTCCACATGTTGAACTATACCTGCATTTTAGGAATAACTTTTTCAGACTTTTTTATATTGGTCATGGTGCAGAATTTTTTAATGCACATCTGTATTCTGCTTGCAAATATATATATATTTTTAATTTCTTTTCTTTTTTTTCCATTTCTCTTCTAAGTTTCTCACTGCCACCTACTCTTTGCCTTCTGTACCCACTCCTCCTTTATTTCCCTCCAGAACAGGGCAGGTGTCTTATGGATATCAACCACACACGTGATATCAAGTTGCAGTGAAACTAGTCATTTCCCCTCATATTAAGGATGAACAAGGCAACCCAGTAGGAGCAAAAGGGTCCCAATAGTAAACAAAAGAGTACTCACACCCTGCTCCCACTGTGATGGTTCCCAAAAGAAGTCTAAGCTACACAACTGGCACAAATGCAAAGTGCCTAGGTCAGTCCCATGCAGGCTCTCTGGTTGTTCGTTTAATTTCTGTGAGCACCTGTGACCCAGGTTAGTTGATTCCATGGGATATTTTGAGATGTCCTTAACTTTTCTGGTGCCTACAATCCTTCTTGTCTCTCCTCAGAAGCATTTCTCATACCTTGGTCTAATATTTTGCTGTGGATCTCTGTACCTGTTTTCAACAGATTCTGGATGATTTATCTGATGACTATTGGGCTAGGCATCAATTTTTGAGCATAGAGGAATTTGATTAGGAATCATTTCATTGATTCATTTCATTTTATTTATTTGTTTATTGTACTATTTGTGTTTGGAGTTTGGTTCTATCCTAGATCTCTCAGCTATCTAGCCTCTGGATCCTGGCCCTCCAGGCAGTGCCAGTGGTGAGCTCTCTTTCAAGGCATGAGTCTAAAGTCAGACCAATCACTGTTTGGCCTCTTCCACAATTTTTACACCACCTTTACCACAGCATACCTTCTAACTAGAAGAAATTGTTTATCAAAGGTTGTGTGGCTTGATTGGTGTTCCAGTTCTTCCTCTAGATTTCTTTCCTGGTTACAGCAGATAGCCATCTCAGGCCCCATATCTTCCTTTGCTAGGAGTCTTAGCTAGGGTCATCTATGTAAATTTCTGGGACATTCCATTGCACTACATTTCTAGCTTGTCCCAAAGTTGTCCCCAACTCTAGTACTCTCTCCCTCTGTCCTCCACCTGATTCCTCCTGTTACCATCCCCACTACCACCATCTGCCCACCTGTGATGTTACCATCCCCACTACCACCGTCTGCCCACCTGTGATGTTACCATCCCCACTACCACCGTCTGCCCACCTGTGATGTTACCATCCCCACTACCACCGTCTGCCCACCTGTGATGTTACCATCCC
>PVIH01003172.1:0-78397 GCA_004025045.1 Sigmodon hispidus | reverse complement strand
CCTGTGATGTCTGTTCTATTTCTGCTTTCAAGCCAAAGGTCTGACCATCTTGTTTAACTTCTCAAATGTACTAGCTTTGACATTTGTTGACTTTTTTATTTTTTTATTTTCTTTATTTCTACTTCATTGATTCCTGCTATGAATTTTATTATTGCTTGCAGTTGACTAGATTGAAATTTAGTTGTTTCAGTGTTGAAGACAAGCACTTTATATCATGGAACTCCTTCTCTTTCCATTGTGGTGGATAATTTTTCTCAGCAGCATAGTATTTTTTGATTTGGAAATCATTGCTCCAGCCTGTTCTGTTTCTTTATACTTTTATTGTTAAATAAGCTTTTATTTTGATATGTTTACCTTTTTATATGACTTATGAGTTTTTTTTTAAATTATTAGCTTTCAAAACACTTAATTTTGTTCTGAATACTTACTATTTCTACTATAATATTCATTGGGAATTTTTCCCTGCCTTGTCTACTTTGTGTTCTGTGTGGCTCTGGTATCTGTACGATTGGGTCTTTACTTAGCTTTTGGAAGTTTTCTTCTATGGCCTTGTTGAAATCTGATCTATAATATTGACTTGGCATGCTTCTTTCTCATTTATGTTTGTAATCTAAGTTATTTTTATGTTCTCTAACATTTCTTGTATGCTCTTTACTCCTTTATTTTTTATTTGTATTTCTTGATGATTATTTCGTCTATATCCTCTACTTTTGAGTTCTGACCCTCTGTCTTCTGCTTGACTTGTAAAGACTTCCTTTGCAATTGTAGTTAATTCCTGAGATTTTCAATTATGTCTTCATTTCAGTTTAAGTTTCCCTTAAGGAATCTGCCTCCTTATTGAATTTAGTTCTCGATTCCTCGATTGACATTTTTATTTCCATTAGCCTTATGTTTGTGTAATTTGGAAGTTATTCAGCCATTTATTCTCCTCAAGTTCTTTGTATTTAATTTTGTCAAGATGTTTCTTGTAGTAAGAAGTTTTTGGCCTGGCCTAGCCCCAAGATTGGGACAAGCAATCTCAAATAATCCCACAAAAGCTTATATTAATCACATGCTATTTGGCCTATGGCTCACGCTTATTGCTAGCTAGCTCTCACATATTAACTGATTTCTAGTAATCTGTTCTACCACTTGGCTCATGGCTTACCTGTACTCCATAACATATTGCTTCTTAGGCAGCTGGATTGACTCCCTCGTGACTACACCCTCCTTCCCTGTATCTATGCTTGGATTTCATGCCTGTTTCTAAGCTGATCAGCCATGGGCCAAAACAATTCCTTTATTGTCCACTGGTATTCACAGAAAAATCCCACATCATTTCCATTTTTTTGTTGTTGTTTAATTTAAAAGGAAGGTTTCAATTTTAACATAGTAAAATTATATTAACTATAGCAAAACAGCTATTAAGTGAGATTATAGTTACAAATTTTAGTCTATTTTTATTTAGTAAAATTAAAGAAAATATTTTGTCATTTATTTTAACTTTGTGACTCTAAAATTTTATATTTAATTTACTTTCTTATAACTAAGGAAAGACTACAGAAGGATATAATATTATGTGAGTAAATAGGAAGTGTAAGCAACTTTTAAAATTTGGAAATGACAGAGATGACATCTGGCTTCCTGGACAGTCACTCAAAGTTTTTTTTGTTTTATTTTGTTTTTTTTCTTTTTTGTAATGTTGGGGCATTTGTTTTTAAGCTATAGGCCTAGAGTTTTTGGTGTAATTTTTAGTAAGGTAGGAAATTTGAAGGACTATTTTATCTATTTTGTCATAGTTTGTCAGTCATTTGTGTGTGTGTATGTATATGCGTGTCTTGTAGAATGTCAGTTTTATTTTGCAAAGCAGAATCATGAAAGACCATCTCCGCTTATTTTGTCAAAGTTTAGAAATCACCTTTTTATGAGTCATGTATGTTTAGTGTATTATATAACATGTCAGGCAGTTGAGATAACACTTTTTTGCCTAGTGGCTAATATTTGCCACAAAGAAAGTAAATTTTGCAAGAAGATTTTTTGATGCCTAATTTTTTTGAAGTAGATATATGCTGCAGAAAGACACTCTACATCAGTTTCTTTGTGTTTTATTTTAATTTTTTTTAACTCTTTGATGAAGTATATGTTTGGTTTCTTAAATTACATGTGTTGGGGTTCACCAAGATAATTCTCATTGGCAAACATTGCTGTAAGACTGGTCAGTTTTGAAGAAAGTATACTACCATGATCTTTCATATTGTTGGTATTTTTAAAATCAGATATAAGTATGTGAAGTTGGTTTTTATATCTAATTCTGATGTGGATATATTAGGTTGGGACAGAAGAGATGATATGTTGGCAGTTGAGCCTAGAGGTTAGAACTATCTTGGATGAATGAAGTCAGGTAAGCAGAGGGGACTAGAATTATAATCAAACCTGGTATATAAACATAGATCTGTCTCAGGGAAAATGTCAAAAGTGGCATGGAAGGAGTCTGTTAGAGGATAATTAGGCATGGTCCTGGGTCGATCCTAGAAAGTGATTGTATCACAGGATATAAAGACAAAGGTTCCATATTGGGAGGGAATGTGTATAGATATGAAGAGGGAGACTCATCAGGCTAGAACTTCAAGCAGGATATGAGAAATCTTGAGTTATGGAGATCTGTGAGTGGTAAGTAGGGTAGATATTACTGGAATGATGGTTCTAATGAAGGCATTTATGAGTAGACAAAGTTGTGGGCAGACAAAACTGAGGCACTGAGTGTAAGGCCAAAAGATAGAGAGGGCAGGTTATGGAGAAGTCATGAATAGGGATCGTCACAGAAACTCACCAAGCTAGACACTTAAGTGGCCAATATTCTTACATGGCAAACAATTCAAATGATGAGTAACCAATATACATTGTTAAACTTAAATGCTTAAAAATTTTTGATTGACATGAGACAGTTTGTGTGCTAGAAATAACTTAGAACATATTTTTTTTTCTTTCAGTATACATGTACTCAGTGTTCTCATTTATCATAAAACTATGGCCATTATAAGGGAAATTATATTTATTTATTGGTTGCTTTATATATTTCTTATATCTAGGACAAAGAAGCTCACTCCAAAATTTACAGATGCATTTTATCCTATTAAACAAAAAGAACAAAGAACAAAAGTCAAGCAATAAATAAAATCAGGCCAAAGTTAACTTTTGATCTGAATATGTATAAACTTTGGTATGCCACATAATGGAGTACAATATGCTACATCACACTCATTACTTTTCTATTGAAGCCACCAAGAAAGATGCAATGTAATATTTTGCAGCCTAGACTATATGGAGATTTGTTTTATGACTCTATATAGGACTTTAACAGTACTTTCTGGTTGTGAGTCATTTCTCCAGCCCAAGTACTTTGGAAAGTATTTTTAGGTAAGATTAGGGACATTATTTACATAGAATTTTTTTTTAAAAAAATCTTTGTTTGCTTGTTTTTATTATAAAAAACAAGTCATTTTTTTTATCCATGTATCCCGTTTTTCAGGCTCCCTTCCCCTTCCTACCCCTCCCAGTCACTCACTCTTCTCTCCATCAGTTTATCTCCTCCCCAGCAAGGGCAGGAGGTCCCAAGGTCTCAAGGTGGCTTAGTTCAACATCCATTCTAGGCAGATCTGCTTTCCTCACCTCCACATCAAGACTGAGTCAGGTGTTTCTCTGGAGGGAATAGGATCCAAGGTTCCAGTTGATGATGTTTCAGATCACAAGCTGTTCAATGGTTGTGGTTTGTAGCTTGGACATGCTTAGCTTTTTTTGTTTAAAGTCCAACAATGAGTGAGTACCTCCCCTGGTTATCTTTCTGAGTTTGCAAGCTTCCCTCAGGAGGATATTCTCCAAATCCATCCATTTCCCTGCAAATTTTAGGATATCATTTTTTCTCACTGCTGAGTAGTACTCCATTGTGTAAATGAATCGTAGTTGGTTAATCCATTCATCAGTTGAGGGGCATCTAGGTTGTTTCCAGGTTCTTGCTATTACGAATAATGTTCTATGAACATAGTTGAGCTAATAAAGTGCAAATGTGCATCTTTAGGGTATATGCCCAGTAGTGGTATTGCTGGATGTTTGGGGAGATTGATTCCCAGTTTTCTGAGAAATCGCCATACTGCATTCCAGAGTGGCTGAACAAGCTTACACTCCCTCCAATAATGGAGGAATGTTCTCCTTGCTCTGCATCCTCTCCAGTTTAGGCTGTTTTGTGTCTTTTATCTTAGGCAATCTGACAGGTGTAAAGTGGTATCTCAAAGCAATTTTGATTTGCATTTCTCTGATGGCTAAAGATGTTGAGCAATTTTTCAAGTGCCTTTTAGTCATTCGGAATTTTTCTGTTGAGAATTCCCTTTTTAGTTCTGAACCCCATTTTTTGATTGGGTTATTCAAGATTTTGAGCTCTAGTTTTTTGAGTTCTCTATATGTTTTAGAGATCAGTTCTCTATCACTTGTAGCGTTGATGAAAATCTTTTCCCATTCTGTAGGTTGTTCTTTTGTCTTATTGACTGTTTCCTTGGCTTTACAGAAGCTTCTCAGTTTCAGAAGATCCCACTTATTGATTGTTGTTCACAAAATTATCACTTTTCAACTTTCCATTTTCACTTTTTTTAAGATCTCATATTACTAACAATGTCACAGAATAAAACATATAACAAACTTAAAAGTCCTATACTCTTTACAAATCCAAACACTTTAAAAGTTTAGTGTCTTAAAAAAATCTAATTCACTCTAAAAAACCAAATTATCTATAAAAATCTAAAATCTCTTTAAAAGTTCAAAGTCTTTCAACTGTGGGCTCCTGTAAAATCAAAACCAGTTAAATACTTTCCTCCCTCCCTTCTTTCTTTTTTCCTCTTCTTTCTTTTATGTTTTAAAACAAAACCAAAAACAAACAAACAAGCAAAAAACCCAGGTATTCTCTGTGTAGCCCTGGTTGCTCTGGAATTCATTCTGTAGATCAGACTTGGTCTTGATCTCAGAAATCTGTCTGCCTTTGCCTCTTGAGTGCTGGGATTAGAGGTGACCACCATCTAGAACTAGAACACAATCACAACCTGAACAAGTATGGGAGCCCACAAGTGACTCCTCAGTATGGCTTGATTCCATCCTGACTCAAGCTCAGAGTCTGAATTGGTTTTGCTCCACAAGGCTGTATTCGTAGGATGTCTGTCCAAAGGATGGTCACCAGTTCTTACTCTTCAAGGCCAAATAACAGGGTTTTTTCTTTTGCTATAATATATTGAAAATTATGAGGGTGTTTATTTTTTTCTAGTGCTCCCTACATTCTTATCTTCCAAACTCTTAAAAAACTGTTTACTAAGTTCTCTCCTAGGAATTTCAAGACAAATAATTTGAAATATAGTTATTATAATAGCTATTATAATATATAATTATACATGTATATTAGATATACATGTATAATTATAAATAAAAGTTTGTATAACTTAAGAAAAATATTTAAATGTGAGCATAAATAATAACATTGACCCTTTCATTTGTAATTCAAAGAAATTTGGAATGAATTTGCCTTGTGTAATTAGCCATTCAAGTAGATTATAGGATTTTCTATAGACAAGATAATTTTTTATTTCAGGTAACATCAAATAATTTGCTCACATCTTTAATTTTTTTGTTTAAAATTTCATTAAAAAAATACCAGTCACTATTCCCTTTCCCTCTGCTCTTCCCAGTCACCCCCAGATTCCTGCCACCCCAGCCATCATTCACTCCTCAAAGAGGATAAAGATGCCTGTGGGAAGCCAATACCTTCTGGCATATCAAGTTGAGGCAGGACCAAGCAACTCTACCCAGGATCAAGACTGAGCAAGGTCCCACTCTATGGGAAATGGGCTTCGTAGACCCAGTTCACACACTAGAGATAAATCCTAGTCTCATTGCCAGAGAGGCCCCACCAACTGCACACACCACACAACTGTCATTCACTTTCAAAGGGTCTAGTTCTTCAGCTGTCAATTCAGAGTCAGTGAGCTCTCAATAGCTTCGGTCAGCTGTCTCTGTGGGTTTCCCCATCATGATCTTGGTCCCTTTGCTTATATAATCTTTCCTCTCTCTCTTTCACTGAACTGGGAACTCCTCAACCTTGTGCTTAAATATGGATCTTTGCATTTGTTTCATCAGTTGCTGGATGAAGGTTCTATGATGACAATTAGGGTGGTCATCAGTTAGATTCCAGGGTTAGGGTTAGGGTTAGGGTTAGGGTTAGGGTTAGGGTTAGGGTTAGGGTTAGGGTTAGGGTTAGGACCTCACTGATTTCCAAAGTGGCTGTACATGTTTACATTTCCACCAGCAATTAAGGAGTATTCCTTCATTCCACCTCTCCTCCAACATAGGCTGTCATCAGTGTTCTTGATCTTAGCTATTCTGACAGGTATAAGATAGTAATCTAAAGTTGTTTTGATTTGCTCTTCCCTGATGGCTAAGGATGTTGAGCAATTCTTTTTTTTTCTTTTTTTCCTTTTATTATCATTATTATTATTATTATTAACAAAGAAGTCACACTTTCTAACCTTGTATATCCTTATTCAAGGTCCCTTCCCCTCCCACCACATCAAGTCATTCTTTCTTTTCCACAGATCCCCATCCCATCCCTGGGAAGGCTGCAGGCAGTCCCATGGTCCCACTGCCCCAATATTGCTTAGTTCAGTCTCCACTCCTGGCAGATGCAGTTTTCTCCCCACAACCTCAAGAGTGAGTCCAGTGTTCCTCTAGTGGGAGTGGGATCCAAGGTGTCAGTCCAGGGTGTTTCTGATCCCAAGCTGTTCAGTGGTTGTGGTTTGCATCTTGGGCATGCTTGGCTTTTTTCTTGTTTGTTTGTTTAGAGGCCACTAATGAGTGAGTATATCCCCTGCTTATCTTTCTGAGTTTGTGATACCTCACTCAGTAGGATATTCTCCAAATCCATCCATTTGCCTGCAAATTTTAGGATATCATTTTTCCTTACTGCTGAGTAGTACTTCATTGTGTAGATGTACCACAGTTTGTTAATCCATTCTTGAGTTGAGGGACATCTAAGTTGTTTCCAGGTTCTTGCTATTACCAATAACGCTGCTATGAACATCATTGAGCAATTCTTAAAGTGTGTTTTGGTCATTTGCAATTCTTCTGTTGAGAATTCTCTGTTTATATCTGTACCCCATCCATTAATTAAATTATTTGTTTTTTGCTGATCTTTAGTTTCTTGAATTCTTTTATTATTATTATTATTATTATTATTATTTGGTGATTTTACATCATGTACCTCATCAAACTCAGTTATCAGCCCACTCTTATGATCTCCCTATTTACAAAAGAACCCATTCATGCTGCTCATTTATTTACTGGAGCATAATTAAGCACCCTATAGCCAGTCCCTTAAACAAGATGAGACCTTCCTCCCCCACATCCCTGCCAGAGGCCATCAATGCTGAAGTGAAGCACTGTGTCATTTAGCTATATTCTAGCCTTGAGCTCTTATATACAATGACTTTTTTTTATATGTCCACTAATAAGTGAGTACCTCCCCTGCTTCTCTTTCTGGGTTTATGATATCTCACTCAGGAGGATAGTCTCCAATTCCATCCATTTGTCTGCAAATTTTAGGATATTATTTTTTCTTACTGCTGAGTAGTAGTACTCCATTGGGTAAATATACCACAGTTTGTTAATTCATTCTTCAGTTGAGGGAAATCTAGGTTGTTTTCAGGTTCTTGTAATTACAAATAATGCTGCTATGAACATAGTTGAACTAATGCTTTTGGGGTGTGAATGTACATCTTTAGGGTATATGCCTAAAAGTGGTATTGCTGCATCCTCAGGGAGATTGATTACCAGGTTTCTGAGAAACCACCATACTGCATTCCAGAGTGGCTGAACAAGCTGACACTCCCACCAACAATGAAGGAATGTTCCCCTTCCTCCACATCCTCTCCAGCATATTTTTAATCTTAGCCATTCTGACAGGTGTCAGATGGTATCTCAAAGTTGTTTTGATTTGCATTTGCCTGATGGTTAAAAATGTCCATCAAGTCCTTTCAGCCATTTGTATTTCTTTTGTTGAGAATTCCCTTTTTAATTCTGAGCCCCATTTTTTGATTGGATTATTCAAGACTTTGGCCTTCGTTTCTTGAGTTCTCTATATATTTTAGAGATCAGTCCTCTATCACTTTTAGGGTTGTGAAAATCTTTTCCCATTCTGTAGGCTGTTGTTTTGTCTTATTGACCGTGTCCATGGCTTTATAGAAGCTTTTCAGTTTCAGGAGATCCCACTTATTGATTTTTGTTCTTAGTGTCTGTGCTATTGGTGCTTTATTTAGGAAGTGGTCACCTGTGCCAATATGTTTGAGGGTATTTCCCAGTTTCTTTTCTATCAGGTTCAGTGTGGCTGGGTTTATGTTGAGGTCTTTTATCTACTTGTATTTAAGTTTTGTGTAGGGTTAAAGGTTTGGATCTATTTCCCTTTTTTTACCTACTGACATCCAGTCATGATAACACCGTTTGTTGAAGATACTGTCTGTTTTTCATTGAATATTTTTGGCCTCTGTGTCAAAAATCAGGTGTTCATGTGTTGAATTCTTTTTATATTTTAGAGATTGTTCCTCAATCAGATGTAGGGTTGGTATCTTTTCTCATTATGTAGGCTATCTTTTTATTTGTTATTAACCATGTCCTTTGTCTTACAGAAGCTTCTCAATTTTTAGAAAATTATGTTTATTAATTGTTGCTTTCAGTTTCTGTACTACTGCTTTTATATTTAGGAAGTGGTCTCCTGTGCCAAGGATAATATTTACAATTTCTTCAAGTTCAATGTAACTGAATTTATCTTGAGGTTTTTTTATCCACTTGGACTTTGAGTTTTGTTCAGTGTGATAGATATGGATCTATTTGCATCCTTCTACACACTGCCATCCAGTTATGTCAGCACCATTTGTTGAAGATGCTTTCTTTTTTCCATTGTATATTTTCTGCTTGTTTGCCAAAATTCAAATGTACAGTGGTTTGTAAATTTATGTCAGTGTCTTCAGTATGATTCCATTGATACATGTGTCTCTTTTATGTAATAAACCTGTTTTATTTTTAAAAATAGTTTTATAGTAAAGTTTGAAGTCATAGATAGTGATACCTCCAGATGTTCTTTTATTGAATAGGATTGTTTCAGTGATCTTGGGATTTTTGTTTTTTCATATGAAGTTGAGAATTGTTCTTTTGATGTCTGTGAAGAACTGTGCTGGTTTTTTGATGGGGATTGTATTGAATCTGTATTGCTTTGGGTAAAATTGCCATTTTTACTATGTGGCTCCCAGGTATTCCAGATCATGGGAGATTTGTCCATTTTCTCATATATTCTTCATTTTCTTTTTTCAACTTTCTTACATTTTTAAAATTACTCATTAAAGTGCTATGTGTTATGCCCTGGTTGGGCAAATGACCAAAACACACTTAAGGAATTGCTCAACATCCTTAGCCATCAGGTAAGTGCAGAGATCTGAAAATATTGAATTATACTTAAGTGCAGACTGAGCAGCTTCTGAATTTACTAAAATCAACAGAGACCTGTTCATACCCTGTTAGCCATACCCAGGTGTCCACATAGTTGGAGGCAGACGTATCAGGATAGCATCCATCTTTGGCTGCCAGGCCTAGATGGTAGCAGTTTTTTCACTGTAGAAGTACATAGAGGAGAAGACTGACCATACTTTGTCTAAGAGAAAGTGTGTGATCAATTCTCTGATGTCTTGCAGCTTTTCCAGAGCCTAAGCCAGGTTCTGGCATTAGGCATTATATATCTTGCTCAAATCAGCACTGCCACAGCCCAGATGGAGACATTCTGGTGCCTTATAATCTTCTTAGGAGACCTTAGGTCATTGTTAGGATCTAGGAGTCTCTGTCTAATATAATAAACTTTTAAATAAACATTTTAAATGTCATATTCTGCAGATCTCTGAAGTATGAGGGCTGTTCAGGTATACCTGAATAGAAAAACTTTGTGTCTAGTTACTTGTAAGCTCAACCCTGAGAACATATACATGGGAATAAATAAAGCTCATCTCTGTAATTAATTGCATTAGTGATTAGCATGGCTACAATTAGAAAACTTTGATTATTTAATGACTTGACTACTTGTGTTTCCTAACAGCATTTAATTTAATAGCAGCTTTCATAAGACTATAACTTTACAATTTATTTATATCAAGTTTAGCCCTAAAAATAATTATATTAAATTAAAACTTTTCCTAGTATGAAAAGTAAGAAAACTTTTATATGACTCAGTTTATCGAAATAGCTTAAGGTTAACAAATTTAGCTAAGACAAGGAGACTAGACACATATTCTTAAGCCTGAATAGTCCTTGAGTAGAGGGAAACATTTTCTAAATCACTGTTTTTCAACTTTCCCAGTGCTTTAGCCTTTCAATATCATTCCCTAAATAATAGTGACTATGCACTATAAATTTTTTCATTGCTACTTCACAACTGAAGTTTTGCCATTGTTACAAATTCTAATGCAAGCATCTGGCATGCAAGTGGTTCCAGGTTACCCCTGTACAAATGATTTTTAAACACAAAAGTGTGGAAATTCATGGGTTCCAGTGCTGTTCATATCTTTAAAATCATTATTACCTGGCTGACTCTTAAATTCCAAAGTTTAGCTGTCAGAGCAAAATGAAATTTAAGATCCTGTGAAAAAAGCATTGTTTTCTTTTTTAAGAAAAAAATATTTATTTTTATTTCATGTGAATTGGTATTTTGCTTGCATGTATAACTGTTTAAGGGTGCCAGATCTTGGAATTACAGACAGTTGTTAGCTGCCATGTGGATGCTGGGATTTAACTCAGGTACTCCGGAAGAACAATCAGTGCTCTTAACTGCTGAGCCATCTGTCCAGCCCTACAAGTATTGTTTTCAAACCAAAACACTTGAGGTTTGTTGCTTGCTTAGTCTAGAAGGTGATACAAGGAACAGAGAACTCATTAGGACAGAAATACACAACCTTAACATGTTTTTCTAAGCAGTAGTTAGATTCACACATTCACAGAGTTAATGTTACATACATACATGAACAGAGTTAAAGCTAGCTTACATTCATACAAGTTAAATCTATGTCACATATGTGTTTATGTAACCATGCATATATCATTTTTCAGTGAAGCATCATCTGCTATTTTTAAAATAAAGAAAACCGAACAAAATTAACCCAATATTGAAAAAAAAACTTTTTTATTTTATTATTATGAACAAAGAAGTCACGCTTTCTATCCTTGTATATCCTTATTCAAGTTCCCTTCCTCCTCCCACCACATCAGGTCATTCTCTCTTCTCCACAACTCCCCATCCACCCCCCCCACCCCAGCAGGCGGCAGGTGGTCCCAAGGTCCCACTCTCCCAATATTGTTTAGTTCAGCCTCCACAAACTTTTAACTTATTTTATATTTTCTTTTTAAATTCAGTATCTGCAGGTATAAGAAACCACAGTAAACATAGTCTATATCACTTATGGCCTTCTACAATATTCTATATACCTTCAGTTTGTCCCTCTGATTTTCTAGGCATCTTTACTTCAGACAAATTTTTTTCTTTCCTTCTATTTATTATTCCAGTCTTCTATCTCCTCTCTCACTTTCTGAACAACACAAAAACTTCTACCAATGTCTTTCTTGTGGTTTCCTCCAGTCGTCTAGATGATACTATATGACTACATTTTTTCTCATTATATTAATCAATAATAACTTGTAACCAACTTCTCTAAAAGAATACAAATATTTATAAAATATTTATAACCCATTGAATTTGAATGATCAAGGCAGCAGTCACCTTGGCTCAGCAACCATAGGCAGTGACTCTCAGCCCCTGGAGTCAAACCTTGGTCAGGTTTAGTGGTTAGCTCCTAGGGCAGCACATGGGAGCTCCACCCTCCAGCATATGTGAGGAGGCAAGCAGCATAGGGACGAAAGGCTACTATAAACCCAGCAAAGATGGCTGCCAGACATGAGAATCACCAAAGATGGCGACAATCTAGCTGTAAGCCTGGTTAAAAGTTGTAGCAATCCAAACTGGAATCATGCCATATATATATTTTTTAATTTACTCATGTATGGATTTCTAGATACTTGTGCTAAATTCTGGTCCCTGACCATAAATGCAGTGGTGACTGGCTGTTATTGGCAGCAGAGATAGCAAAAAAACATTTAAACCATTTCTGTTTCAGCTTTATGCTTTCAACAAAAATTAGGAAAACATCAGAAAGCATGAACAAAACTTTGTAATAAAACAAGCATATACAACAATCTTAAGAAACAGAGAAAATTTTTTAACAAGACTAACAATAGTTTTAAACCAGAAACAGAACCAGATGGGCAGGTAACACATTGTTACAACAAATACACATACCTCAGTGTGCTACCTACCCATTATTCTCCTTAGCACATCAAGTGTAAAAGTAGACCTGCAGGCCATTGCTTACACTCAGAGACAGAGAGCAAGGGATCATGGAAGGGATGTTGGAGGAGGCAGCCCACATTTCCTATCCTTTTCAGCAATGCTTGCTACCTTGCAATGAAACACAAAACAGATAATTATGCATACACAGTTCTGGCAGGAGAAACTTGAGAATCCATTTCAATCAAATGGACCCTCTGTCCCTTCCACTAGCCATCCAGCCTCAAAGGCTGGCCATGTACAGTTTTTTATCTAGTGTCAAAAAAACCCCCATACATACAAGTCCAAGCATTAAACAAGCATACTGTGGCCACATTGTTTGTGCATTCACACATTCATATCCAGAAATATTTTTAGGGGAATAAAACAACTATTAGCTTAGCTCATAATTTTAAAATACCTCTAGACACTAAAGGAGAAGACAAACATAGTAAAACATTCTCATAGATAAAGACAAACAAGGCAAAGGCCATGTGCAGGCCCAATGCCCTGTTGTCACTTGACTCACTATGGTTTTCATCCCAGTTATTAAATGTATAAACTTGAGATTCAACATTTTTAAAATCAGAATTGCATTATTAGTTTAAGTTCTGAATAAGAGAATCAGTGTTTACTTCATGCCAACATTATACTTGTTGACTTTTTGTTAATAGCTAGTGTTTATAAAGAATGCAAGTCTTGCCCCTGTCTTTCTTATCACAAATCTTTATAGAACTACTGATTTATAATTAAAAAGTAGCTTTTATTCTACTTCAATGAGGATAGAGTTACAGCTTTCTCTATTGGAATCTCATTTGTAGCCTCTGCTATTACGTGGTCCTGTGATAATTATATGGACATGTCATCAGTAGCATTTTCCTCTCATGGTTCTTTTTAGTGAACTTCAAGACTGAAGATAGATCAATAGGTACTATCAGATGTCAAAAGACATTTCTATTTCTGGAACATTTTAACACAGAGTACAGCCATTATTATTATGACCTGACATACCTGCCATATGGTCTAGCAAGGCTTAGGTGTGGAAGTCCATCCAGCATAGCATATATGAGAAGGAGAAAGAAAGGAAAAATGATATAAACTATGTCAAGTTTTGAGAAATTAGTAATGTTCTGCTTAAGAACACAATGCAGAGATCAATGTCATATGTGAAACCCAGCCCTAGTGAATACTTACTTCTACAGCATAGCTGTGTCCCAGGAAACATCCCTGAAGAGGGAGGCATAAAGTTAGTAAGAGCTAGAATACAAAAAAATTCTAATGAAAAACTGTACCTCCTAAAAATGTTTGTGTAAACAAAGCTGGAAGAATTGCAATAAAAATAGATAAAGGATGAAGGTAGTGGAGAAAGGGAACTTGGAAGCTATAGAAACAGAAAGGAGGAGGAAAGTGGTATGATCATATTTTAATTAAAATCTCTAAATATAAAATTGAAAAATATGAAGTTCTGTGCAAACAACTAATAAACCCACATTTAAAGAAAATAATAAGGGAAAATATTTTTAATAATAAAGCAAACAAGTTTGCTTCAGTGAGATTTTTAAGATTTATAATGATAAGTTAAGTTGTTGGAGTTAATACACTTATAGCATCTAGTGTTGGATCTCTTAGTATTCTCGACATTGGAAGAAAATATTTTGAAAAATTGTTCAACTCGTGATTTGTAAGAGTTTTTATCTCTGTAATCTATCTTTATTAGTAACAAATAAGATTTTATTTTAAAATGTATCTGAGAACTAATGACATATTTCTTTCACTAATTATATTAGAACACAACTTGACACTTCATAAACTTGTAAATGGCTTTTACTCATCACCCCTGCAGTGATATGTCTCTGTAGTTCCCTTCTTGTCATTACTGCTTACTTTTCGGTTGTAGTTACATTTTGATTAGTTCTCTCCTACATGGCCTAACACCTAGGTGTCAGTGGTCTAGTGGTTTCAATAAGAAGAGAGAGAGAGAAAAAAAAAGAGAGAATCATGGGTCTTCAAATTATATGTCTTTCTAATGGTTATGTTTCAGACAATGGTCTGAGTTAACCTGCCACAGGGCCTCTAAAATAACATCAAATGAATGAATCTTCCTGTAATATGAGAAAGCTGAAAAATAATTTAGTCAAGAAATATGTGAGTTTTCATAAGTGTAAAACTGGAGTATATTGTGAACACTTTCTGCGTTGTACTTTTATACACAAACCTAGTGTATAAAGGTATAGTTTTATAGTACAAAACAAGTATAGTTAATATAATTTTACACTAACATACCTTTTGGTTTACATTCCTTTGTTTTATGTACACATATTTGAACACATATAGCCTTGCAACCATCATGTTTAATAGAACAACTAGAATACATCATATTCATCTTATGCCCTCCATGCTGTTGGAAAGATCTCCCCAACTTCTGATGTGAGATTTATAGACATTGTGAATGATTTCCTGTTAAAGACAGTATTGCTATCCCACTGGTCAGCAATATTGTAGGTCATTAAAGCATATTAAATGCCTGTTTTATTTCCATTAATCATCATTACCAGTCTCTAAGAATACTAAGTTCTTTGAGGTCTGACATTAGTGATAATGATGCTACAAAACCTATGTGTGCTTATAGGGAGCTTCAAGTTTACTATCTTCTGAAATGCAGCTTACACAAATAGCTTCTTTTGAGTACTGACTTCACACAGAAGAAATATCTGAATAATAACTCAGTCACTGCACTCTTCACAGGGAATTTTTATTTTGTTTTGAATACAATAAGTAATACTAATGGAAAAAATAGAATCATCACTTTGTTCCCCCTACATTCTGACTTGAGTTCAATTCTGTTTGTCTTCTTAAGAGCAGGTAATGCTGTTTAGCCATCGGATATGCTCCTGGAATTGTTCTTTTTCTCCACTATTGTCAATCTCACAGGAAACATGTCATTGAAATCCCTAAAGTAACGTTTACTGTAGTGATATATTTTGTATTTAATAAAGATTGTCTGAAAATCATAGAAACAAGCCACAGCCAGGTCTTCCCAATCCAACTCCTCAGGCTGAAAAGGGTAGATCCTGTCTCCAGGAATCCTCAGACTGAATACTTCTGCATCCTAACCAGAAATGCTGAACTTCTGCCTCCTCTTCCTCTGACCAACTATCTTACTTCCTTGTTCAACTTTCCAAGGGCATGTATTAAAGGTGTGTGCCTTTACTGCCTAGCTCTGTTTGGCCTTGAACTGACAGTGCTGAGATTAAATGCACAGATCACCATTCTCTGACCTTCATGGCTAAATGTGGTTTGGTTCTGTCATCTGATTTCCTGGCATATTTTATTAAGCACACAATATATCAACACAATTTACAAAAATGACTCATAGTATTTGAAAACTGAATTTTTATAATAAACACACACACATACTTACTAAGCTTTGGACCTCAATGACACTACTTTCATTGAAGCAATAAAATGCCTCCTCATAATAAAACAATATTCTCTGGAAATCCATCAGTATACATCCTTGAAACTTTCATTGTAAGTAACAAAATGATTATCAACATACTTAAAATGCTTAAACTAGAATTTAAAAATTGTTCATCTGAAAATGAGTTTATAGTCACACAATAAAGGATCACTCCATTTGAAAAATATCAAAGTATTTAATACAGATGCCTAATTCCAAAATAGTTCTTGAATAAGAATATGTTGCTACAAATTTTATAATGCTACATTTAAAAACTGCCACCCACTAGAATAGAAATTAGATTTTTTCTAGATATGTTCTCCTGATACCAATATAATATAGCCACATTTCTGATAGGTCTCTTATTTATTGCCTTTATGTATTTGCGGTGTAGTCATCTTCTTGGAAGCAATAGCATGTTTCTTCAGAGTGCAAGTAATAAATGACATCATATCTTTCACCTTTTATATTCCTCCATTCTTATGTATCTTTTCCTTGGGAAAATTTCTTACATTTTAAACTTAAATTTTTATTGTAGTGAAGACTACATTTGAGCTATTAATATAGATTCTATGGAAAGTCACATATTTTCAGTTTTGTGTAGCTCTAACAATATTGTAAGCATTTTCTAATATCTGTCATTTCAGTAATAAGAGTTTCATATTTAAAATATATTATTTGGTTTCATTCTTGTGTCCATTAAATATGATGGATAGTAAATCTTTGTGGAGGTATTGTGGTTTAGTTGTCATTTGCCAAGGCTTTTCATGAAAGAAAGAATTATTTAAGTCGCATGTTAATGTAGAAGTCAGTGAATAAGAAACTTTGCTTAAAAAAAGGTTTCAACTTTGTTTTGCCTCTGGGATTGTGTTGCACAGCATATAATATGCTGATACATTATCTGATGAAACTGCTGTTTGCAATGATACAAATTAATAGAAGGGATTTATCATTTTTATCAAGTAATAGAAACAAGTACCCTCCTGGGAAATAGAACTTATCTTCGAATTAAAGCAATTAAATTCATGCCACTGAACTACACAACCTTAGTCTTGTGAGGTTATTTAAAATTGCTTCTGGTCATATGAAATACATTTTTAATGAGTAGCATAGAGCAATGTAAGTACTTAAGGACATAAAGACTCCACAGTACACATCATTTCGAATCCTTATTAAAGTATACAGCACATCAGAAGTAATCTTATTATTTAGCTCTGTCAACAAAGTTATCCTCCCATTATTATCTGGGGCCCTCTGGAGTGTAGACACATGGCATTCTATGACAATGTTAAAGGAACAATTGCTTTTTTTGTTTAATTAATTAAGCTTGGATATATTTTAATTTATGGCATATATGTACAGATCATCTCTACTTAATTCCAAATGTGAATTTGTGCATATATTTAGAATTGTGTCTACATACTATTACATACTACATAATAGATGACATACTATTTGAAGAAACTAGTTTACTTCTTAATCAGTAATTAGGAATAATATATTATTTTTCCAAATACATTGTTCAAAATTTTACATTAGAAGATCAAAGTGGTCTCACATACCATGAAAATGATTGTTTTTTTTATAGTTTCCAAAAAGAAAATGGGATTATATATGCAGTATATTACACAGTAATAGTAACAAATAATTCCATGAAATATGAGCCAAAGAATTTGAGTGCTTTAGTAATGTAACACTTTATGTTATGGGATAAATATGGAAATATATTGTCACTATATTCCCATGGTTCAAGCTCTATCATAAAACAAAAAATGAACAAATGTTCTCTTTACTGGGTTAATTAAGATAATTTAAAACAAAATCATGCACAACTGTAAAGAATGCAAATAAAATTTTTTAGGAAACAGTTTTATATTTTAAAAAATACTTGAATATCATGACCGATGAAACTGCTCAGCCTGGTTTGCCACCAAGTCTGAGGACCTGAGTTGTTCACCTTGTGGTGGCTGTGTAAAACATGACTCCGTTAGGTTGTCTTCTAACCATCACATCACACATGCTCCATGGCATGCATGAATGCCACATATGCCAAGGCATAAATGTTAGTGTGTGCACATATAAATAAATAATTGCAAAAACAAACCTTTAAAATATTGGCAATTTCAAAACTTAGACAAATTAATAAAACAGAATTGATTAATTAATATATGATATGGTCCTAAACATCAAAAAACAAAAGCATTGAGCTCACTTGATGATTCCATTATGAAAACATGAATGAAATATTTTTAGTATGATCAGGACTACAATGTCAAACAATGTTTGATTTAAGGTTATTTTTATATATTCTAAGTTTTATTTAATTTATGTACAATCTAGGAATAAAATTTTTAACTCAAAAATGTTGACAATATTATATATTGAAAAAAATCTTAGAAAGAATTCCATCTACTAAATCTCATATTGTCAATCATTAAGTAAAATTATCCTTGGATTTGAATTAGCTAAATTAAGAAGTGAGTATTAGGGCCAAAGAAGATTCTAATTGACTTTTTACTATTTTCTAATTTTAAATCCCTTGCAATATGCCTTTATCACTTTTCTTACAAAGGGAGAGTATCTCCAGTGTCTATTGATGACCTTTCTTATTGTTTTTGAAGCACAGCTGCCTCATGCGAAACTGCGTTAACTCTTCAGACACTGGACACATGGAGTTTACTTCTCATGATACCAAGGGTGCCTACCAGTGTACCAAAGCACTGTTTCTTTTCTTATGCCGCTTCTGAGAACAGTGAACTGTGACCCAAAATTCCAAAGCCACATGATTGTGATCTAGTAGTTACCAGTTGGGGGTTGCTACATTACCATGACTGAATAATAGAAATAAATATAATCAAAGTCCCTACCCCAAACATTTATAAACTTTTGAAATAAATTTAAGAAGTGTCAGAGCCTAGTAAAGCAACCAGAAGGTTACTAAGTATTTTCATTTGTCTTCAGAAATTTCTTCACTTACAGCTAAGCTTGGGCCAGTTTTTTTTTTATATTTCTCAAAAATCCAGTGGGAAATACCAACATGAGATAGAAATAACTTGGAGAAAAGTAGGTTTTCAGATTTATTTAAAAAGTGATGTGAATTAGATTTTATAAGTTGCTTTCCATTTCAAAAGCAGAAATACTGGGAAGATAATCAGCACTAAAAATCTACAGGAGTACTAACCTAAGAAATAGGAGAGCAATGTAAAGTACAGTGAAATTATAGACCTGGACTGTGATAATCATCACCTTCCTAGGAAGCCCAGGCAAAGAGGAAGTGAAAATACTTGATAAGTTAAAAAAAAAAAAAAACTGAAGTAACCACAGTAGACAGTGCATTGAAGGTTTTAAAGGCTTCGAAAAACTCCAATCCATCAAATGGAAAAATTGTCCTGTTCGACATAAGAAATGTTTCTATTTGATTTCAGTGTTTGATTTCAAATACAGATTTAGGGACAGGAAAATAGTTGGGAGTTATGAAAAGATTCTCAAACATGATTGGGGAACAGAGTTCCTGATTTATGACAAAGCATTAAGGGATGTAAATCGGTGAGCTGTGCTGAGGGTAAGTGGTCTCAGGTGACAGTCAGGTCTCCTAGTTCTTAGAAGGCACACAACACATTTGATTTTGGCTTGCATACTCACCTTTAATACAAATTCATATTTCAACATATTTAAAGCAAACTATTTACCTGAATATAATGGCAGTATATTGAAATTAAGCATACCTAGGAATATAGTAATTGTTGCTTTAAAAATAGATGAAAATGCATATATTTAGAATTCTGACCTTGAAAAGTTTGGCTGTAGTGACTTATTGTTCTTGATTATGGTACCACACAAGCTATGTGGATACTACCATTTAGCACATTCATTTTTATTTTCACCCTATCTTATAGCACATAGGTAAATTAGTTCAATTCAGCTTAGACATGATTTTCCAAAAATACAGCTTAAAATAATTATTATGATTAAGCATTATATTTAACTCTGAGATTTCTGTATTCCAACTTCTACAAAGATGGGCTATATGATTTTATTATTGAATGAGTTAATGCTACTCATCAGCAGAAATATATAGCATGATATATATTACCATATTATATATTCAGCAAGTATGGAAACCTTTTTTTAATACTATATAGGATTTTCCTGCAGATTTCATAAGTTTCTCATCACAATGCCCAGGAAAGTCCTTAATGTCTAATATTTTCTTCTTCAAATTTTCATGAATTTGCGTGAGCTCTCCAGCAGGAGTTTTGAGAAAGTTTTTTTTCCATCCTATAATTCAAACTTCAGTGAGAATTGCTTTGTAATGTTCTGCCCAGTCTCAGTAACCCCCAGAAGGATCCCCAGAATCATACCAACTTTCCAAATGCAATCTCATAGCAAGGTTTATTATAGCTACACAGCTGAGCTCAGCTCCAGACTGTCATACAGCAGTGCTAGTGGGGAAGTAGCCTCACCCCTACTCAAAAGCAAGGCTTTTAAAACAAAGATGAAGCAAAGACCATAGAAATGCCAGGCTGGAGAGTGAGGAGACCAGAGGAAGTTTCTTTGCTATCTCTGTTGGGTGAGCAGCTGCTGGCTGATTGGCTGTTTTAGGATGGGGAGAGGATACTTCAGAGCTGGGCCAGAATGCCCTCTGATTACCCAGGACCTTGGAAGCTTGGCCTTGGGGATTTAGAAACTTCTCAGGATGGGGGACTAGAAACTTCTCAGCTCCCAAAATAGCTCCAGGCCTCAAGGTGGAGGGACTTTTAGTTTCCAGTTTGTGCCCAGGTTAATCAGATACATACATGTTTGTCCTGTAATAGTTTTATTACCCATTCCTCTGATACCTGTGAATAAAGGAATTCCTAAGTGTAAACTTCACCGGGCTAATCAGAATGGTCCTCTAAGTCCAACAGAAAGAAGGTTAATTTGGGAGCAGGAGTGAATATTTCACTATTACTGAGTAAAAGTGATAGACGAGACATCTGAATATGTACAAAAGCCTGTTTTAAGCTATTAAAATACCTCTCTGAATAAAAAAAAAACATTTATTTTAAATAAAAGCTAATCACAGGAAAATAAGATGTCATTATTTCCTTATTTTCCACTACAGACCACTTGATGATTTATGATCCATTTATGTTCTGATTCAACACTGGGAAATATGATTTATTTCAATAACAAGTGCTTTCACAGTGTCTGAGCTGCTAGTCAAGGGGATGACGCCATGCTTGTACATTGGACTCTCTTGTGTTTGCCTTGTTGCTTCCCTGGCATCTCTTCATTGTCATGATTATTATTATGAATTATAAGCTTCTTACCAATAATCTGAATGACCTCAATTTCCTCCACATTCTTCTTTAGTGCATGCTATGTTCATTTTCCTTTTTACCATCTTTCACGTTTTAGCAAAGTAGTCATTTAAAATGCATGCAGAGCTTGGAAGTAAATTACTAGGGTAAAGGGCATTTCAAGATGATTGAAAAATGTGCTCATGAACAGTTGCCTTTTCTCTTTCTCACAGTTAGGCTGACAGGAAAGATTCTAGAAATGAGATTTTTTTTCAGGTAAATATTAATGTGTTGTATGTATTTTCTATTTCAATGTGCCTTTTGTTAATGTTTTTATATAATTATCTGCATGATGGATAAGTCTGACATTAAATAATGCCTGCTTCCACACACTGTTGGAGGATTTTTTCCTAGACAAATTCACAACACCCAGGCACTCAGTTACAGTTTTAAGTTAGGATTCCATAGGAAATGTATGCATCTTTTCCAAGGTTTGCTGAAAACCTTTCATCTGTTGTTGGTCAGACTTGTGTAGATTTCTGTACATGGTCTCTGGATTTATGCACCTCTCAGAGAGCTTTAAAGGAGGCAATACTGCTGTTGATTTGAAAATGAGAAGAGTGATTCTAAAGATCATAGCATTGTCATTTAGAGTGTGGCTGTGGGTTACAGCTACAGCTATACTAGTGTGAATGTTTAGTGAAATCTGTATTAGTTAGCATTCTCTAGAGTCACAGAACTTATGGAGTGAATCTCTACCACCTTCTTGTGTGTGTTTGAATTTATTAGAATTACTTACAGGCTACAGTCCTACAATGGCTAGTTGTGAATAGAAAACCCCAGAATTTAGTAGTTGCTCAGTCCAAAGAGGCTAGGTCTCTAATCTGGTCTTCTATATATGCGGGAATCTGGAAGAAATTGATGTGTTGACAAGGTAAGGGCAAGTAGGAGAGGATGAGCAAACCCTTCCTTCTTCCATTGTCCTTATATATGCTTCTAGCAGAAAGTGTGTCCCAGAATAAAGGAGGGTCATCCTTCCTTAAGATGTGGATCATAAGTGTTCCCTCAATTTCTGGTTTATAGTTTTTTTCCCAGATAAAGTCAAGTTGCAAATAAGCATAGCCATCACAGCATCTTAAAGCCTCTGCTCCTCCTCCTCCTTCTTCTTCGAAGAGTTTGGAAAAACTAATTAAATGTTGAATTTATGTAGTAGGTAGAGCTACCAGACTAAGAAAACTCTGGGAATAGGAAGAACAGAGAGACCATAGAGGTGATCAGAGAGAGCTGGATGAGTCGCCAGCAGAAGCAGAGGCAAGAAGCTGAAATGCTGCTCTCAGAAAAGGTACCAAGTCTCATGGCTGACTAGGATAAGAATCAAGAGTTAGTTTAAGGGTAAAGAGTTAGCAAGCTATATGTCTTAGCCCTAGACTGATCAGCATGAAATTAATGTCTGTGTATCTCTGTGGGATTGCAGGTCTGTGGGTCTGCGGGTCTGTGGGCCAGAACCTCAGGGCTAGGCTGGAAAGTCTGGGCCAGAAACATATTACAACAAATTTATTTCATTCTCTTTTTTGGAGTGTCATTCCAGGAAACATTATTTTTAATATCTATCCTATGATACAGAGTTGGACACAGTAAAAGAGAAAAAAATGAATCTTGAAGAATGGCACTGGAATAATATGAAAACCACAGCATGAAATATTTAAATTTGTACAGGTGACCCAGCAGGCCCACTGTTTTTGTTGCTGATTTATGTTAAGATTTATGTTAAACTATAATTGCCTGCATATATACGTATATATACATATATAATATTATTAATAATTATGTAAAATGAACTGGACTGAGAGCAGTTTCTAAACATAAATATACTTGTATGAATATTTTATTAATTATTTACTAGTTATTATTGACTACCTTTTTGGAAGCATATGCAGAACAAGAACTTCTCTAGTGACAGAAAGATGAGTCTCCCTGAAAGACTTCTGAGTGGCCCTCTTCATGGCTGTAATGCATTGTCAGTTCTCCCTGGGCCTTAGATTTTAGTTTAAATAACCCATGCAGGTTCTAGTTTATACATTTTATTTAGTGCCTGTAAATTTTCTCCAGATAGAGCTTTATTGTAGGTCTGAAATAGGCATCTGATTCTCACTATGCATTGCCTCATTTTATTTCTACAACATGACATTATTTTACCCATTTTGCAAAGCTTATGACTGATTCACACAGAATTTAGGTAACTTGTCCAAGTTCATCAGCTGGATACTGGTGGTGTGGAGGCTGCTGGTGAGAACTGATAGTTATAGATATAGGAAAGCAAGAGGGGGCAAAGAATAAACTTTGAAGATTATACCATTCAGCTCTGGTCCAATGCTATAGGTGTCAAAGGCCTAATCACAGTGGTTTTGTTAGGATGATGCTTTGACCACAGGGTGTATGAAAGGAGTAGTTTTATTTGACTGTGATGCAGAGTCCAGAGGATGAAATTTGCTTTAGACATAGAGAACTAAGCTGTATTAAAAAATGATCAATCTCATTTAAAACTTCAACAGTTATTATGATTCATTAAATAAAAATTCATGTGATTATAAAACACATATGTAAATGTTTCATTAATTATTCACACATTTCAATATGCAGGAAAAGGCATCTCATAGTTCATGACAAAAATTATAAAGTTTCTGGAAGTGAAACTAACACTAACTAGCAACCTTAAGTTGATGTGTTTAAAATTGGCCACAGGGATTTTCTTTGTCTAGACTCACTAGCAATTAAATGAAATTGTAAGCTGTTAGCAACACAGTTTTATCATCTAAATATGCTTAGCCATAGAAATGTCTTAGAAAGTTGGCATCCTAGCCATTCATTATATATCAAGCAAAATGTAAAATATGGAGATCGTAATGCACTTACATTGTGATTGTAATCTATGAAGGTGATGAAAACTCACTGCAGAAGTAATCCTCTGGGAACACCTGGGAGAGCATTTCTAGACTGAGTGACAGGATATGGAAGATCTACCCTACACCTGGATGGTAGCCTTTCCTTGGTTAGGTTTCTTAACTGAATGAAAAAGAGGAAGGATGTTGCACAGAAACTGTCTCTCTTCTTCCATTGCAGGCACAATGTAATACTAGCTGTCTGAAGCTATTTCTCTGCTTATTTCCCCACCCTTCTGGACAAGACTTTTAATTGACAGAAATCCTTAATTCTGAAGTTGTTGGTATTTTTTTCAAATATGTTCTCACTGTATCAAGAAAAGTAACAGACAAGAGCTTTATACATTTACTAATTTGTCTCCTTATTATTGGGCTCTGGCATCTTCTTGATGAAAGTACAAACAGATTTTATCACATCTGTACCATGTATATCAGTTGAAGAGTGGATTTATACAAAAGTCTTATTGAGACAAAGCAAATGTCTCTGAGCATAGGATCAAGGTTTTGCAAACTTTAGAACAATGAGAAAAAAACTTTATTTAATTTATACAGATTAAAATACAAATTTATATACTTATTTTTATTTGTATTTATATTCATTAGCACTTGGGTGGAATATCCTATAGATAATTGTTAGGTACATTTGATAGAAAATATCATTTAATTCTGAAGATTTTCTCATTTTTTTGTTCAGATGTCTTAAAGAAAGTGGAATATTGAAATCACCTACTATTATTGGGTTTGTATTCATTGGATTTCTATTACTTAAATTTGCTGCATCAAAGATTGTCATATCTATACTTAGTATTGTTATCTATTCCTTATTAATTTATTCCTTGATTGAAATGAAATACCCTTCACTGTATCTTCTGATTAGTTTTAGTTTGAAGTGTGTCAGATCAGAAACTAAAATGTCAAGGCCTATTTGCTTCTGGAATCCATCATTTTTTCTATCCTTTCTTTTAAAGTTGGTACCTATCTTTAAAGTTGAGTTTCTTGTAGACAGCAGATAAATGGATTTTTTGAAATCAGTTCAGCTAGCCTTTGTTATTTAATTGGACGGTTGAAGCCATTGATACTTAGAGTTTTATGAAAACATGAGTGTAGCCTGAAGTCATGTTGATGTTGCCTACTGATTTGTGTTATAGCTTCGTTTGTTTTCTTTCTAGGCTCTGGGCTCTTCTTGTTCTTTATGTTCAAAGTACAGCTTCCAATATTGTTTATCATTTTTGTTGTTGTTTTGTATTTATTTATTTAATATTTTGTGGATTATAAAAAGTTTCTTTCTCTTTAACTGTTGCAGCTTGTGCTACTGGTTACAGTACTCTAGGTTTCCCTCCTTTTCTTTGAAGATTTGGAAAGCATTGCTCCAGGGTCTTCTGGCTTTCAGAGCTTTACTGAGAAATCAGCTCTTATTTTAATGGGTTTTCCTTTATACATGACTGATATTTTCTCTTGCAGCATTCAATATATTTAGCATTGTTGTAGGTTTCCCGGGCCATTTGGGCCTGGTGGTTTGTACCTGGCCCACGGCGGCTTTTATCCCCCAAAGAAAGGAATCAGACACTTATATTAACTTCATACTGTTTGGCCCATGTCTCAAGCACATTACTAGCTAGCTCTTTCATCTTAAATCAACCCATTACTTGCCACGTGTCCCAGCCTGCGGCTCACCTGTATTCCTTACATGATTCTTCTTCGGGGGTCAGATGGAGACTGACTAATTTCACCCTCCTTCTACCTGTCTGTCTTCTGATTCTCCACCTACTTCTACAGTGCTGCGCATAGGCCAAACGAGTTACTTTATTTACATCATACAGAGAGCATTTCCACCACATAGCATTTTGACTATAACATGTATGTGTTTGTTTTTTTTTTTATTTGTTTTGTTTTCTTATTTGTTGGGCTCCTGTGATCTTGTTTCTATATGGATGTGCTTTCCTTAGCTTAGAGAAATTTTTTCAGTGATCTTGTTAAAGATTTGGTCTATATACTCTGAGATTCTTCTTCTTCTTCTTCTTCTTCTTCTTCTTCTTCTTCTTCTTCTTCTTCTTCTTCTTCTTCTCTGATTGTAATTTAAAAATGTGTGTTCTTATGCTGTTCCACATTTCTGTATGTTCTTTTCCCGTGTTTTAAAATAGTCGTTTTTTATGCTTATTTCACCTGGACCATCTCTTTTATCTTCAAGGCCTGTGTCTTATCTCTGCTTGATTCACTTTGCTATAAGGATTCCCACAGCTTTCTAAATTGGATATCAATCTTTTTCAATTGTGTGTTCACTTCAATTTGTGTTTTCCTTAATGTTTTGATATTTTTATAATTATAAACTATATTTTTTCTTCTTTGACTAATTGGTAATTGTTATTGCATATTAGATGTTAAGATTTCTTCCTTCTTTAAATACTTAGATTTCTTCCTGTTCGGTGATGCACATATCATAAAAGTTTTAAGCTCTGTATTTATAAGTAACTAATTCAAAAGTAATATGATAAATGAAGGTATTGGCTTTTATCATTTCTTAGACATGAGAAGTCATTAGTCTGGAACTAATTTGTACCACTAATTATATAGTACACTTTGAGTAATTTTCCAGTGACATTAATTATGGGATATTTCATTATGGTTGGAACAAAACCTGTGGATATGACCTTATCTCTGGAGACATTTCTATTGTATTTTAGCTTAGTTTATATACTCACAGGACTGTTTTTCTCCTGATATGAGCTTTAAAAAGACCCAAAAGATCACCAAGAATGTCATTCTCTCTGAGCTCTGTCATGGCCTTCACAACTTCTCAGCTGCTCATATTAAGCTAAGGAATTCAGCTGAATTATGGAATTCTTACAAAGCTTTAAGCTGATTATTACTAGGATCATTAACCTTCTCTTTACTATTTTTGTTTTATATCTAAAAAATGTATACACATATTTTTAGTTTTATCTTGAAAAGTAAATTCACTCTGTCATATTGTTATAGTGAAAATAATAGTTGCAATGGTTAAAGAGTGTTATTTCAGGTTTTTCCATTTTTACTTGTAATAAAAATACAATGTAAATGGTTGACACGTGTGAATTTGAAATATTTGGTAGATAAAGCCTTTCATGTTATCCTTAATTACTTTGTTTTTAATTCTGTATTTCAGTAACCTCAAAAATATATCATATGTAACTTTTTCATGGATACTGTCTTTTGTTTATTGTTTAAGTTTTATTTCATATTTCACTGTTATTTGTCACTTCATTTTTTAATTTGTTTATTTAATTTGTTGATCAGAATTTTAATGCTGAAGTAGGTATATGTATGTATGTATGTATGAAAGTTGAAGAAGTAATATGGCATTTAAATGCTATGATTTGATAATTAAAAGCTGTATATTTGTTATATAGCTTTATATCATATAAAATGTTTTTTTTTAATTTAGGTTACCTAGAATTTACATACATAAACATAAATATCTTTTATTTCAGGTCCTTGTCAAGTACTGGGAGATTAAAGAGCATAAATTTGTGGCATAAAATCCTAATTTCTAATATTAATTAGTTATTAATACAAACTGAAAATTTTTTGATAGCACATATCTCAAAATATAGGTAATATTTCAAAGACTATCTTCTGTATGAAATGGAAAAGAATAAAATAAAATATTTCAGCTAATTGTTAGAGCATTACATGTATTTGGAACTAATATTTATTGATGCTGTATACATAAGCAAATATCTACATGTTGTTTCACTTGGGTATTATAGTTTATGAAACAATGTGGATTAATATTTTCTCTTCCAGAGGTGTACATTCAGGCTGTGCCCATATCTCAGCTGACAATGCATTAATTAGACTCATTTATGCATCAGATATATAATTTTCATTTATTGTTTAAGACAGCCTGTTATCTGAAGTTTCTGAACTGGACTTTCCTGTCTAGATCAGAGGTTTCTCCAGCAATCTGGCAGTCCAGCAGAAACACTTGCAGTCACATAGAGACACACAACAAATGCTTATTTTAATTTCTGCTGATCAGCCTAGGGCCCAGGTGTATTGCCAGCTAGCTCTTGCTCTTAAACTAACCTATGTTCAGCCATGCGGCTCAGTACCTTTTGTCAGAACAGCATTTCAGCTTCTTTCCTCTGTGTCTCCTGGTGGCTCTGGCAACTCTATGACATCTGTATGGCATGTCTGCTCTGCTCTGAGATTTTTCCCAGTCTGGTAGCTCAGCTCACACTTCCTGTCTACCTTCAGCCAATCAGCTTTTTATTAAACCCATAGGCAGGACAATTATTTAAAATGTAACACATAATCCCATTATAACAGCCAGGTAAAAGGTATAGAAATATCTCAAGTTGCTCATCCAATTGTAATTTTAATGCAGATTTGATGATGCAATACTGTGAGCTGACTTTCCCAATATAAACCTCAGTTCTGATTCTGTAAGTAGAGTGGAGAAAGTGTAGCTCTCTTAAAGTTGATCTTTGGATAAAGTATAGTAGGCCTTACACTTATTTATTTCAGCATTAAAGTTGTGATCAACAGTTAATAATCAGTTATCTGGAGTGTCAACAGGAAGACTGCTTTCTAATAGCAGTTTCTCCTTATTTAACCAGAAACCTTCATCTCTTTGTAGCTCTGGTAGGTGAGAGAGTTATACCTCTGAAATCTACTGACTATGTTCTTTGTATAATAGTTCTCAATTCTTTCATGAATGTGGCAACCAAGACATGAAAATGATGCTGAACAACTTTATTAGATTATAACAGCACCTGGGTGAGAAACTAAACAAGGATAAGTCATTGTGAAATCCGCATGAAATGAAATTCCCTCTGCTCAGTCCACCGTGGACAGTGTATATCTTAGATTGTAAATTCTAGGCTGCTTAATAAATGTCTACATTCTCATTGCCCTCAGCACCATCAATAAGAAAATATAGTTGACTTTCACTACGTTTCTTCTAAAAGTAACAGTTTCTAGGAAGAAAGAATTTCTGTTTGAGTCAGAACATCTATCATAGTTTAAAAAGAATTCCAGAAATGACAGTTACCTTATTTAGATGAGGTGACATATTACAGCTTTCCTTCCCATTCCCTTTTCTCATACAGTGAGATCTATAAGGATACAAAATTACTCTATCAGATGAAGTAAGTGTCAAAGTCATAGCTCATCTCACAAGTTCTACATTTTATATCCCCTTGAATTCATCTCTCAGCTATGTGGAGGACATTTCAAGTGGATTTCTGGTTTCCTATGGTTACACTGAGTGATAATGCTGACTGAAATTATTTTGGGGAGAAAGGTTATTGTCAAGACTTGTACAGCCTTAGAAATGCAGTTATAGGCTGTTAAGAATTGGATTTGAAATGAATGAAATATCTCAGAATGTCAGTGTTCACTATTTAAACTACATTTTAAGTCTTCCTGGAGTTCAAATTCACAATGAATTTTATATGCACCCTGGGATCCCCAATCCTGCTTTTGATTCCCTCTACTGGGCCTGCGTTTGTGAGAAAACCCTAACCTTCAATTAATGGAATGGGAACTTAGTGATCATTTCTCTCCTTAGTCTTCACTTAATTATTCAGGCTGATGTGAACATAGAAATTGAGAGTCATTCTTAGTCAAATAACCAGTTAACTCTCTTCAGTTAAAATGAAAAGAAAGTCAATACTGTGCAAATTAGAGAAGGAACAACTATATAAATATGCCTAACAAATTACAATTCTTCACCTTAAAAACAGCACTGAGGAAAATAAATGAAGCAAAAAACATATCTGTTTTTAGTTTGACTTCTGTTGATGTGATAAAACAGTGTAGGTGAACAAGTTTGCTGTAATTGCTTTTTAGCTTCTATTTCCTAGGTCACAAGAGGGAAACCATGGCAGAATCTAGAGGCAGGTACTTGGAGTGGAATACAGACTGTAAAGGAAGCTGTCAACTGACTTGTTCTCCATGGCTTGTTCTAAATGCTTTCTTATATAATAGAGGACAACCTGCTCAGGGTATCACTCACCATTAGCAGAGCTCTCTTATATCAATGATCAATTAAGACTAGACTACAGGCTAGTCTGACAGAGGCAATTCAACAGGCTATGTGTCTAGGTTAGGTCCTGTTGATAGAATGTACCAGTTCAACATCTTTCTATTTTGATTCAGTAGTTGTGTATGTAATCTGTAACAGTTTGGCAAAGCAACATGCTGGTTCCCAGGGGAACGTGTCATTGGACTACTTCTTTCTAATATAAACTCTTTCTAATATAAACTCACCTAATGACTCCTGTTGGGAAGTTATTGGTGGACTTTAATTTAAACATGTGTTGGCTTTACATATAGCACACTACTGAAAGAAAGACAGATATACCTCTATACAATATTTAGTATATATTATTATATACCACTGATAATAAATATATATTTATAAAATTAAGCAAGATTAAGCAAAAGTGAAATAACTATTAATCACTAATTTCCAGATTTCCAAGCAATTAATGAAGTTAAATAAGTGCTTTGAAATGTTTTAAAATAAAATCTTTCTGTGAAGTCTGCACTTCATTGGAGATAAGATATACTTCCAGAGAGAGAAAACTTGAATTATGGCAATGAATTAATTTGTTTCCAATAATCTTGGTTGGTTATGTTTTTCAGGTGTGGAAGCATACATGCTGTGCAGCTCAGACTACACACATCCTTCCTTTACTAAGGTTTGAGCCACGTCACCTGTAATTTGATTTAAATTAGTTTCATTTTTTTATTGAAGTAATCTCAGTCTTACTGCTGTTTTTGAAGTTCATTCTTGGTTAATTCATTTACTACTAACTGAGGGACAGTTCTTATTGAGAAATTAGTTATATTTATGAGATCTTTGCTTTTTTCATTCATTTTATTTATTCTTTGCTGAATTTAATTCTTACTAATTTCTATAAATAAAAGAAACATGCTGATTTTACTTTATTAGATGAGACACATAATTTCCATTGGAATTTTATCTTTAGTAACTATGTGTTTAATTCTGTGTGGATTCATGGTCATGTTACAGCTCTAATGACTTGAAGTATATTCAGGTTGTTTTGTTTAGATAATGCCTACATTCTCATATTCTCTACTGATAACTTGATTTGCTATCACTATATACTGTGGTGGAAATGCTCTCTGTACGCTGTAAATAAAGGACTGTTTTGGCCTATGCACAGCACCGTAGAAGTGAGTGGAGAATCAGAGGACAGGCAGGTAGGAGAAGGGTGGACTTAGTCAGTTGCTATCCCAACCCCAAAGGAGGAACATGTAAGAGGTACAGGTAAGCCATGGGCTGCGGGCCATGTGGCAGGCTGATTAATGGAAATGGGTTGAATTAAGATGAAAGAGCTAGCTAGTAATGTGCTTAAGATATGGGCCAAACAGTATAAAGTATATAAGTGTCTGATTCATTTCTTTGCGGGATAAAAGCTGCCACGGACCAGGTTCCAAACCTCCGGGCCCAAATGGGCCCCAGGAAAACCTACTACAACAATATACTAAACCAATGTTTCATCTTCAGATCTGACATGAAAAATAGACACTATATCCACGTTTATTTAATATGAGATATGTACTTCTGATCTGGGAGGGGACAAGTCATGTGGGTATGGAAAGGGACAACTTAAATAAAAATGGAATAAAATAAGTATTACATAAACTCAGGAAGATACTTCCTTCTGAGATGTTCAACATTATTTACCTGGGTTAGGAATGCTTAGTTTGTGTATATACACCATTCCCAAATGAGGGCTTCATGGTTCTTAAACCAAATCTCTGCAATGTACAGGCACTCATTATTTTCCTACCAGAATCAATATGCATTATTGTCAGTTTCCTTCTTTGAAGTAGTTTCTATCCAATGGCAATACTTATTCACCCTAGAGATTTACATAATTTATAATAAATAAATACTAATCATGCTATCACAGTTTAGATAATGAAAGAAATGTTAAATCTGCAAATTTATATACATCGTCTTGTGGTGACTCTGACATGTATTTTGTAATAATAAAATGAAAAGGACCCCTTATCTGCTCGCAGGTCTGTTAGAAATGGTTTCAGAAACTTTAATCTCTAAGGCACAGACATGAGTTCATGGAGCAGATGTGGTAATAGGTTATGTTTTTAATAAAATCAGCCTGGAATATCAGAGAACACACCCATCTATCTAGCCTTTTAGTTTTGTTTTGTTTTGAGACAGGGTTTTATGTGTAAAAGGCCTGCCTATCTTGGAACTTGCTTTGTAGACCAGGCTGTCCTGAAAGCCGTAGAGATTCTCTTGCCTCTGCCTCCCATGCTGGGACTAATGGTATGCACCACCTCTGGCTGGCTGGGAGCCTGGAACTCCCTCTGCAAACCAAGCTGGCCTCAAACTCAGACCTGCTGGGATTAAAGGCATAGGTCACCACTCCCTTTTCTTTCCCCCATGCTGGAATTAAAGATATGATTTACCACACTCTGATCATCCAGGATTGACTGTGAATGAATCTCTTCTCTGATATTCCATACTAGTTTTATTAAATATATAACATATTACCACAGACAGATCTTGAAGAAACCTGATTTTTGTTCTATCTTGACCTTTCTTCCTGCCCTTGTGAAATATAAAAAAGCTCTTCTACTGACTCAAACTATGAGTTCAGATTAAATTTTCTTCAAAATGCTTTACTTACAGCAATAAGAAAGTTACCAACCCACAATATCATGAGGGAATATTTTCTGTGCACTAAGCTTTGTTTCAAAACTCTTTCACAGTGAGAATTGAGAAGTACAGTACTCCTTTTTGATGCAGGTTAATTTATTGATAGATGATAGATTAATAAACAACTAATCACAACAATGATAATTCAAATATTAATACAACTTTTAAAAGGGGTTCATGCATATATGTCCTGTGTATGAATAAATAAATGTTTGAAAGACACACACATATATGCACACTTATATATATAATCTTTCAAGAGTAGTAAGGAACAGAGAGACCCTTGATTCAAATGCTTGAGGAAGTGAATCTGCATCCAGAAGATTCACTCAGTGAACAAGGAACTGAATCTTTCAGAGAGTCTGAATGTTATTCAGCCCAGGGTGAGACTATGGAGGGCTCTTTACTATGAGACTCTTCTGAAATGAATTCAGACAACTTATCCTTAAAAAAAGACATGCTAAAAACTGTTGTTTTAGTTTACCTAGTTTGTTAAAAGTGATTTGTTTCCCTGAACAGAAACAGGAAAAGGGGATTATGTCAAAGTAAAAACTCAATACAACAATGAAAATATCAACACAGTTAAAAGAAAATCTACATAATTTGGGAAAATGTTTATAAACTATATATATAATATATATATATAAGAGATTATTCTCTGATATTCACAAAGCCTGAAAAAACCCTCACTAACAAAAATTTCAGACTTACTTAGAAAACAATAAAAATATTCCAACTTAAATGATATTTTTCAAAAATATATGTATGTGAATAAGAGGTATGTGGATTTTATCAGCCTGACTAATCTGTAAGGAAATGGCTCAAAAATCACATTGTGATACTGTGTTACTCCAGAAGGAGTTCTATGAAAATTGAAATTGATAGAAGTTTTTGATGGGGTAGTTTGTGGGGGAGTTTTTTATGTTTTTGTTGAGGACATAAATTATTGCTGTTGTTTTAGAATACAATATGGAAGTTCCTCAAAACTTGGAAGGAAAAGTGATGACATGATGCAGCAATCCCATGCATATGTATTCAATGGAAATGGAGTCAGTATAAAAAGTCATCTGCCTTTTCACTTGTAGGAAATTGAAACGGCTTCAACTAATAATGAATAAAGGAACTGTGGCACATATGCACAATGGATTTGTTTTCAGATCTAAAGTTATAAGCTTATCATCACAAACAGATGAAGATACAATAATAAAGAACCAGAAATTTCCACATTAGTGTTATAGAAATTGCAACCACAATGGTGGGTACTGAAGGCTGGATTGTAAAAAGGAAGCAAGACTGTGGAGAAATGGATTAAAAGGTACCAGTATATACTTCGATATGGGTGGTATGTATGTCCTAATGTGCTAATGCATGTGAGGATGGTGTAGATAATAACATACCATTCATTTAAAAAAAAGTTAGAAGAAAGATTCTGAATGATTTTACTGTAAAGTAATGAAAAATATAAGATTAGTGTTTAAAATGGTTAAATAGAATATACTACATTAAAACATCATTAGTCTAACACAGGTGAATACAGTTGTTTGCTTTTATCAATTAAATATACTGAAATTTTAAATGGTAAAATTTACAAATGAAGGTAATTCATTTTATTTATAAAGGTTTTTTGATGTTTAATATTTTTTTATTTATTTAAAAACAACAACAGTAAACTAAGTCATACTTTCACTATTTTGAACAAAGAAATAAATAGTTAGAAATAGAGAGGGAGACTGTTATTTGTGGGAAACAGCAAGGGACTATCAACAATGTCAAGAACACACCTAAATTATAACTGATTTTAAAATTAAAAATTAGACCTTTCAGTTCATTTTATTTGGGGTACAAGATTTTACTTTATAGCCTTGGATACCCTGGAACTTACTATGTAGACCAGATTACCCTTGAATTCATAGATTTTTGTGTGTTCCAATGCTTGGATTAAAGTCACGACCACCACACTCAGCCAGACTTTTAGGTTTTATGAATGAAGGACAGCTTGCTGTTTTAGCTTTTAATAGGGTTTATTATGTCATTTAAGACATATTTAATGTTGCTGATCATACCCCACCATGGCCTTTCACTTGTGCTGAGCCTTCTTCCTTCCAGGTATCAGCTTCCCTTTTGCTTGTGTATCTGTGTGTGCATGCACATGTGCATGTGTGTGTGTTTGTGTAGTCTACAGCTAAACATAGTTTATAACTATATAAAATCTTAAATCAATGAAATCGCCTAGGATGTGGTGTTTTACAATGCATGAAAAGCAATTTCTATGAATTAACAAACTGTGGTACATCTACACAATAGAGCACTACTCAGCAATAAGAAAAAATGGTATCCTAAAATTTGCAGGCAAATGGATGGATTTGGAGAATATCCTCCTTTGTGAGGCATCACAAACCCCAAAAGATTAAACAGGGGATATACTCACTCATTAGTGGACTCTAAACGTAAAAGCAAAAATCAAAGCATGTCCAAGTTGCAAACCACAAACACTGAACAGCTTGGACTGGCACCTTGAATCTCACTCCCTCCAGAGGAACACCTGACCCAGTCTTGATGTTGGGGTGAGGAAAGCAGATCTGCCAGGAGTGGATGCTAAACTAAGCCACCTGGGGACCTTGGGACCTCCTGCCCTTGCTGGGGAGGAGATAAAGAGATGTGGAGAAGAGAGAGTGACTGGGAGGGGCAGGAGGGAGAAGGGAGTTTGAACAAGGACATACATGGATAAAAAATATGAATTTATTCATAATAAAAATATAGAAAACTATAGAAAAATAAAAATGGTATTATGAAAAAAAGAAAAGCAATTTCTAGCAATGAATTCTCTCAACAGATATTACTCTTGCTGGTGTTGAGCTTAGTATCCCCCCATTTGCAGAAGGGCAGGCGTAATCTGCATTCCCTTCTGTTATTCACTATGTTCTTGTCAGCATCTCAACCAATGTAGTAAAGAAGATATGACATCCATGATCTTTTAAAGCCAAGGTAAAAATATCACTTAGCTTTCACTAGATTTCCTCGGCCATTGCTATCTGGAAGCAATGCCAATGGTGCAAGAACTCTGTTAGTCATGAGATCATTATACTAGATACTGTCTGAGAAGAGTTTGTTTCAATTTACACTATGTCGGTTATATTTTATGCACTCGGTTATGCTCAATAAACCATTCAATGCACCTTATTAGGAAAAGAAAAAATGAAAAACTTATTTTAAATAATTAGACATGTTCTTTTTCAAAAAGTGAGAAAGTTGGCTTTTGTAAAACATGCTCAAATATACTGAATGTATGATTAGACTGGATGGATCAAAGTGTCATTTTAGTTAGCAACACATGCCTTTAGAAATATTTCATCATATTACAATTTTTATTTTTAGGACAATTTCACTTTATGTTTCTCATACACGTTTCCCACAATGAATTATAGTTTTACTAAATTATAACTTTGCAGTTTGCTATTTTTTTTAGCATTTTCAGATGTATCCCACACTAAACTGGAAAAGATCCACATTTTACTGCTTTGTGTCGATGTTTAATATTCTATGTACAACCATAAATTTTATTTAGAAAATAGAATGAAAGTAGGAAGTAAATAAAATTTTACACAAGAAAATATTTAAATAAATAAAATTTATATATCCTGAAGCTATAGAAATAGTTCAGTGTTTAAAATCACTTGCTGCTCTTTCAGAAGACCAGGATTTATTCTCCCCCTACTCATGAGGATGCAACTCTATGCAACCCCAATTGTAGGTATTCTAATCCTCTGCTGGCCTTTGCAAACACCGCACACATGTAGAGCACATGCATGTATGCATATATGCAGGCAAAAATACATACACTTTGAAAATAATAAAAAGTTGTATACATTTATTGAAGTAGTAGTTTCCTAAGTACATATAACTACCAAAAGAAATTTTCTAATTGATACTCAATGCTTATTTATTTTATAACATGCAATTTACACTTCAACAAAGGACTATAAACTCAAGGAAACCATAGTTTTGAATGCATGTTTTTGAAAATATATTCTTACACTGTATGATTTCTGTATTTATTTTTCCCTGGAGTTTATTGTATATTACTTATGTTCTCAAATATACAAGAGAAAACTGAAAGGGAGGATTAGAAAATTAAAAAATAGATTATTAGCAAGTTTATGGATCAGAGAAAGGAACAAAGTAAATATTTCCCCAGTGTGAACCTGCATGAGACTGAACTAAGCCCATCCAAAACAGGCTATTATTTAGAACTAAAGAGTCAAAGAGAAATTGAAGATTGGAACTTGAAAAGCTTCAGGTAAAATAGAGAAGATAAAATAGGAATTATCCTCAGTGGTTTAAACCCCACCTCCCCCCCACACTAACAATTTACAATCTAGAAAAAAATGAATCTTTCTTTTGATATTGGTGTTCCACCTATCTACTAGAAAACAAAGCATATAGGAGTCTTTACTCCTGAGCAGTGCCTTATAGTTCTCTTATCCAGAAGTGGAATTTATTCCTATTACAATAGTGTTTCACATGTTGAATGGTCTAGAAAATTTTTCTGACTTTTTAGGGGCTATGTAATTTAAAAAACAATCTTAAACTTCTATTTGCTCTTTGCTTACTACTGCAGAAGTGATGAGACCTGAGGGAATGGGACTATGCAGGAGGCAGACCTAAGTCTCATGCAATACCCAACTTTATTCAACACATCAGACAACCTATACACTGAAGGTTAAGAGAAGTCACATGAATAAGGCACATTATCACAAGGACAAACAGCATGTGACAGACAAGCCACACAGGGAAAAACATGTTTTGTTTCTTTATAGAAGCATACAAACAAACAAGAACAGTCAATGTTAATGAACATTCTGAAGTAAACTCACTTTACCCAGCACAACCGGAAGGAACACAAAAGCCTAATTCAAGAACAATTCTGTATTGTAATGGAACTAAGGTCCCAGGACCCTTGTCTTATTTTCTTGGAGTTTTCTCACAAGCACTCAGAATTTTCACATGACTCCATTTGTGGACTGTGTTCTGGTAGTTCTGAGAGTTGTTGTCATTTCTGTACTTTAGAAATAAATTTCTTTCTTATTACCTCCAATAATGACATATGACAATATAATTTCAAGACTAGACTAACCATTTAACACAAACAATGAATGAACTGAATTGACTATTACATTTTCATTAATACTTGTATGGCTAATGTTAATTTTAAGCTAATAATTTGTCTACTTATTCTATAGGCAAAAGGAATTGTGTCTATGGTGTTCTAATCCTCAATATTATATATTTGTTTTCTATCTGATCAAAATCTACTTTATTTAGGAATAGTGTACCATATTGCACATTTTATTCCTTTAAATAAGTGAATTTTAAAGAGAGTAAAATCTTTAAATTTTAATATGTTCTACACTGATGAAATCTTTGAGTAGTTGAGATAAATGTTAATTTGTTTCTATATTTATAATATAAGAAGCCACATATATAAAAATAGTATATTATAAAATTTGCCCAAATTTTTTGTTTCAGTGTTTATGTATTTACAATTTACTTTATTAATGTACTTTCCCAACATATAATTGGAATAGAGGAAAGTCATTAGATAACTTTATGATGTAGTTTATGGGCATTATTGTAACTACCCACATTTTTCAAAAAGGATAGATTCTTAGCTGACATAAAGGCATAGTGATTGGTTTCTCAGCAATAGCATCTGTCATAATTGATTACTTGGTCAACCAATACAACAGTAGACTACACCATACAAGTGTACATTGTGCTTGAGCCAAGTTAAAAAAAGAGTTAGTCAAGCTATTGTTATTTTAAACATATTTAAAAAATCCTATCTATTATGATTTTTCTATTACTAAACAAAGTAATTGTGGAAAAAAATGTTTGAAGAACCATGAACACTGATCAGATTGGAAATTTTTCAACTTTTTTGCTAAGAATTATTAACTGAAGATTTTAAATAAGTCATCTCCAATCTGTTTAACAATGTTCATCACTCAGTTAACTAGAAATAATTAGCTAGAAATAAATGTAAAGAATCCAAGACGAGTAAAACTAATACACACACACACCCTACATTTCAGGGATGTTTTACTGAACTTGCATGGTACTATTTGGGAGACTAACATAATGTTACCCTGTAATTTGCTCTACTATTTAAATTTACTTAATCACTTTGTAAACATTGCTTCCACTAAAATTACCGACAATTTATATATAAAATAATTTTTGTGTGATTTAAATTGTTTTGTAAATATTTAGGATTCCTAAATGTATTCTATTATATTTTTTGAAATTTTTAAACATTTATAATAATCACTTTCTTGAAATATGGACCATTCAAAAGGAATATCACAAAGACAAATACACTGTTTATACAAAAAAAGAGTAATCAGACAGCATAGATAGTGTTACTAGTTATGTGTACCAGAAAATTTTATCCACCTCATGTCACTATCTGATTAGTAGCTTTTCAAAGTTTCATGCAACAATTAAAGTAAATTATCCCACCAAAAATGTCACAGGTGAATCTTAAATTACTATTACTAGTTACAAAAACTTAAAAATCTCCATATTGTATGATACAAGCTACATACAATTTTTAAAAAAGATGAAAATAGAAAATTTTATGAAAATTTGAATGATATCCTGGAATGTATGTAAGGGTGGTTGCAAGATGGAGCTTGTGCATTTAGAAGAATGAGACTATTCTGAATGATGTTATATTGAATAACTGTGAGACCTTAAAAAATATACAAGATAAGCACACAGTGTTAGTTCCGCGCATGAGAGCAAGTACACACTAACAAGGCCACACACTAGAGTTTATTTAAGAGAAGAGTTCCAGGTGGGTAAAGAAATTGAGGAGTGAGAAAGAAGTCAGGGGACAGAGAAGAAAAGGACCGGAGCACATACTCACAGTTGCTTTTAAAGGAAGGGGCATGCATGGGTATGTGTCATGGGTCCAGGGAGGTGCTTCTGGGTCCAGCCATGGTCCATGGAGGTGCTTCTGTATGCAGTCCCACAGGGTTTACGTAGCCACACCCAGGGGCGTGCCTCAGTAAAAGGTGCATTCTACCTGGGCCAGAGTTGGGCCAGCTATGTGGAATGCCAGGAATCCTTACATATCACTATTTTGTTTATTATAAAAAGAAAACTAGGTTTATGGGGGTGGGGTTGTCATGGTCTCTGTCTGACTGCTTCCCTCTGACACAGGCAGAGATGCCTGCTGGATTTTTAGTTCATCTTGCTTGTAGATCAAGGATTTGAGTCACAGGGCTGTGTTTTCTGGAGCTCGGAAAAAATCATGAGTTAGTGAGATAACTTTGGGAAGTGATAATATAATGAGTGGTATACTCTGCTAGTTCTGGAGATGGAAAAAGGTTCTTGAGAGAATAGGAAATGTCAGTTTTACCTGCATAGATTTTTTTTTTCTTTTGGTCTTGGGGGGTATTTGTTTTACCTGTATTGACCTTGAAAATGACTCTTGAAGCGGCAGCTGTGGAAGTGGAGAGGGTTGATCCAAAATACCTTGGAGCCATTTGTTCACCTTCATCTCAGAAGCAGGCTGCAATGAAAAACTCAGAGATGGGGGAGATTTTAGAGAAATAATTTATATTTGGTGGTCTATCTGGGAGACTGGAACTGACAGGTTGAAGCAAAGTGAATAGAGGTGGCTAGAGCAGTTGGCAGTCTGAATTTAGGTGAAATGTTATTTGCTTTTTATTTTGTCAATGGAGAGGCTAGAAAGAAAAGTGAGACCCCCAAAGGTTTTGTCTGTAGGACTGAGAATATATGGCTTTTAGTGTCCACAGGGAGAAGACTACTCAAGGCCCCCTCTTTGCAAAGAGGGTGGTCAGCTTAGGGAAACCTTGGCTGCAATAACTGCCATTAATTGCCTGTGGTCAGACCTTAGATTAGTTGGGAGTGATCTCTGTGTAATGTCTCTTTGCCACTTGGGGTTAGGAGACATTTACTTAGACCAGCATTCTCTTGATGGAGTCTTAGACAAGGCCTGAGCTTGCCTCTATGAGGCTAAGCAAGAACAAGGCAGTAGCTGGCCAGACCAGCATTCCCTAGATGGAGTCTTAGGCAAGACCTGAGCTTGACTCTCTGAGGCTAAGCAAGAGCAAGGCAGTAGCTGGCCAGACAGCTTTTGTCAGCAGGCAGCACCTCTCCCGTGATATATCTTAAAAGCCAACTTTTGACTGGAGTCTGCCTGAGGTCTCTTCTCAAGGTCTAAGTTTTAGCTCCAATGTCAGGTTAAAAAACAGATTACACACTCGGGGATCTAGTATGAGCTGTGCCTGTTTTTAAACTCACCTTTAGTCTATAACCTAATTTGAATTTATCTGAGAAAATTTGCCAACTTTTATTATCAGTTGCTTTTTGTAGAGGGAAAACTGGATTCGTGTGGCCAGAAAGAGAAGAACAGAAAGCTAGAAAGGAAAGTTTAGCATTGAGATATGAAAAAAAAATAGGAAAACTTTTAAGAACGGAGAGATAAAAGGGGTTTAGAGCTGATGAAAAAAAGAGAAAAATAGGAGAAACTCTATCTGCTCATCGCTTGCAAAAGTGAGCCCTTGTAAAACATTGGGATTGGTGAGCCGTTAGGCAGCTATTTTGAGTAATCTAAGGAGTAATTAAGCCATTTTAAATAAAACAGATAAGCTTGGTAGTATCTAGATAAAGGCTAAATGGTTTTAACACCTCCACCCCAAACCTTAAGGGTTAAGATGGAGCTGCTGGCTGGCATATTTCCCATCATCGAAATCTAAGGGAGTTGCATTCCCAGCTGCTTTATCATCACCAAAGCACTGCTGGGTCCGCCGGGAACCAGATCCACACTAAAAGGTCCATCAACTCTTTAGCATTCTCTGGCTGACCATGTCCCAACCAACCTGCACATGTGCCTCTGAGTGCTCATCAGCACCAATGTTAGTTCTGCATATGAGAGCAAGTACACACTAGCAAGGCCACACACTAGAGTTTATTTAAAAGAAGAGTCCCAGGCAGGTAAAGAAACAGAGGAGTGAGAAAGAAGTCAGGGGACAGAGAAGAAAAGGACTGGAGCACATGCTCGCAGTCACTTTTCAGGGAAGGGGCTTGCATGGGTATGCGTCATGGGTCCAGGGAGGTGCTTCTGGGTCCAGCCATGGTCCAGGGAGGTGCTTCCGGGTCCAGCCATGGTCCAGGGAGTTGCTTCTGTATGCAGTGCCACAGGGTTTACGTAGCCATGCCCAGGGGCATGCCTCAGTACAAGGTGGATCTCACCTGGGCCAGAGTTGTGCCAGCTACATGGAATGTCAGGAATCCTTACACACAGTATAATGAAAATTATGCATTGATACTTCAATTAATAGTAATGCAGCTATATTGTGTGAGCATTCATCATCAATATGTCATATATAAGATGTTGATGATGGGGAAGCTTGGGAAGGCACATTGGAGCATGTAGACTACTATTAGTGTTGCTTCATTTTCACTCCCAGTATTCTATAGAAAAAATGTCAGGATGCTCTTTTCCCATTAATAATGCTCAGTAACAAACCAATTGCATTTTAATTGGGCAGAACTCCTACCTACCCCTCAAATCTTTTCTAGCTAAACCCCTTCCCTCCTCCCTCCATGTATTTCTCTGCTTCCTTTTTTGTTTGACTGTTCTACTGCCCTGCCTCACTGTACCACCCCTGGATTGTAATGAAATTATAATTACAAATTCTTTTACCATGTCAAAAATTATTAAAAATTCAGGTACTTGGACCTCTTTCTAAAGCTGCAAAAAAATGTGGGATAATATTCAAAGGCAGGAGAATCGTCTGGCTGCCTCAATTTTTCTGTGGACACTGAAAGTAAACTGGATTTAGGTAATTGAATGGCAGACTCTATATTACAGGCCCATATAAATCAGCAATGAACTGTGTAATTGCTGAAGTTGGGAACTTGAGGCAAAATGTACACTCACTCTGATGAGCACTCAAAACCCACTGAATGACAGGCTCTCATACAAACACACACACACATACACAAATCCCTATTCACGGAGGAGACGTGTCATACCATATCTACCAATAATTTCAAGTGAAAAAGTGGGACTGTCTGTCACAAGTGTTTCTCAGTACATATATGACACAAAGTGGCTTATGAGTAACTATATGATTCTTCATTTTTTCCTGATTTAAAAAAAAAAAAAAAAAAAAAAAAAAAAACATGGAGTTTCAAAAAGAAAAAAAGCTAGTGCAGCTTTCTCCTTGCTGCTGGCTGGAGGAACTTAGGGACTTGGAGTTAGAGTCATCAACTTAAAACTCTGGTTTGACCACTTACATTCATAATGAGAAATGAGCAATTGACATGCCAAATTTTACCTAATGAAAGTGACAGTGACACCCTATGGCCTTTGTAATATTTTACAATTACAAGAGAAAAGACTATTCAAGGGAAACTCATTCCCAAAGATGAAATACAAGAAAGCCTCACTGTTGATCCATGAGAGTTGATGACCCTGTGCAGTTGCCTTTTCATTAGTTTCTCTATAACTACGTTATTTCTGAATCTATAGAAAAATAGACTAGAGTATATTTTATGTCTTGAGTAGAAACTGCACAAAATATATTCAGGTCACTTATGAATCGTGTTCTTTCTCTACTGCATTATGCTCTCATTTTTTTTCTTCCTAACCAAGAAATTTGATTTGTCTGCTAATCCACTCTAGTGTGAAAAGCCAAAGGCTGCTGTAATCCTCTCAGCTTTGTCTTACTGACTGTGACTCATCACTCAAGCTTGATCACTTGATCACTCCTGCTGCAAAGTTTCAAATTACCAACAGAAAGAAAGAAGCTATGGTTTTTCAAACTTACATTAGTGTTATTTTCCTTCTTTCACTGGCAAAATAACAGCTACTTAAAAATGTCCAATTCTTATTCTGAATATACTATGCTATATGATTGAGAATTTGGAGACACTGTATAAATAATCAAGTTCTTGCTGTTCTTTATCCTGTATTAGATCACATGGATTCTAAGGGGCTTTATGTATCAGGAATGAAGATGTAAAGACATAAGTATGGGTTGTTGTCATGTGATTCCTGCAGGGGGCTCTGAACACCTGCTGTGCTGAAGAGGAGGTACCTGTCTTCTGGTCATCTATGATAGCACAGAGTTCTACCAACATCTTGTAGTTATCTTCGTAAGATGTATTTCAGACTTTAAGAATTTGTTGTACCAGGTGATAAATCTGTGATATTTAAAATTTCAAAAACTCAGATAATTGTTACAGCAACAGCAGAAAGTTTGTAGTCTCTTCAAGAGCTTGTCTATTTACCCTTTGGTTTTCTGACACTTCATTCTTCTCTTGCAAATAATTTATTCTTTTATAACTTGAGCTCTGGAATTTATTTTCTTGTTTTATTTAGCTATGACATATATGTAGTGACAGATACTTTACTAAGTGACGCCACAGAGAGCAAGTTAGATCCAGAAAATTAGACAACTCAGTGATAAGCATGTCCAGACTTCAGTATTAATGTTATGCTTCCCAGAAAATTGGCATATCACTTTGAAAGCCTGCAAAACCAATCACCTTCCTAACCCGAATAAAACGTCACTGACCAAAAAAATACAGTTTTGTAGAGTTGAAGACAGAACCGAGAAAGCTACAAAACAAGAATTATGTAAAGTTGTATATATGGTTCATGACTTTAAAGACTGGTAACATAGTTTAACTCAACAATAACGTAAATAATAAACCAGAGCATCATCATGCTTAGTTTCTGTGTACACACAAAGTGTGTACAGTTTTTTTGTCATTTTAATCTGATTTTAGTTATATAATACTGGTAAATTATAAACCTTGTGTGAAAAAAGTTATCTAAAACACTAAATGATTGCTATATATATTTCAATTTTTCAAAATAATGTAATAAGTGGTAATATGCCATAAGTATAAAAAGAATAATTTTATTGCTAAACTAATTATATAAAAATCTAACTAGAAAATTAGTGATCAAGATACAAATATGTATCTATATCATAGTAGTAAATTTGATTAATAACACTATACTTGTCAAAATTGATAACAGAAAATGAGTATATTTGAAAATGTGGTAGCCATGGGATGAAGATAGCTGTATTCAAAGTGAAACACAAAAAAATGACAGAAGGTTTAATATGAACATGTTAGTATCTGAAGAACACTATATTTGTAAAGTGCTAAAACATGCCAGGAATTATAAAAGTAAGTATCCAGTAGTCATGGAAATTTTTAAAATATTATTCTCCACTTAGAGTCATATTCGCCACATTTGTTTTCAATTGTTTGAGTCACACTCAAGAATATCTCAAAAATGTTTTCTCAACTGAGAAAAACATTTTCAGTTATTTTTCCAGCAAGACTATGTAAGGATTTTACATACCTAAAAACAAACACAAGGAATAATGTTCATAATTCTATTAGCAATACTCAACTGAAAACAGAGATGGAAGAAGTCAGTATTCTAGCTATTAATAGAAGCCAATGTTAAATATTATTTTTCTATCACACTCCACCTTGAAAACTAAGGCATAAAACAAATGTTTTGTGTCTGCATAGCTACACAGCATGTGAAGTAGAGCATCTGTTTTATGTATATTTGTATTGTATTTATGTAAAATCACATATTAACATGATTGAACTACTAAATCAAAATTCTGCCAGGGCATACATTTTTTACACTGTAGTTCTTTAATAATTTTTCACACCAGCCACTGCATTTGTGAATTCTGCCACCCAAAGTACATTACTTATACTAATGTGAATTTTCTTCCTGAACCTGATCATTTTATTCTAAGAGACATTTACTATTAGTACAGATAACATCAGCTGTCATTCACATTGACAATCTTCCTGCTAACATCATTGTTATCAGTTTTAGAAAAAATTACAGACATTTTTACCCCACAAGATTATGAGTAAAGCTACTTTACTTCTAATTCTACCTGACCAGGTGGTAAAGATCTCAAGTGCCATTGTATTAGCATTAAGGTTCAGTTTAGAAACAGGAATTGCTGGCTGTCGTTGCTTGGCAACATCTGGAGAAAGCTGTTGGAAGTAGTGAAAACACAAAGTGCATCATTGTCTGGTAAGAAGCCCTTTATTTTCTATAGTTTTATCAGTTTGCAATACAGTTGACTTTTATGAAATAATTTGAAAATCTGGGAACTAAGATTTTGATTATTAGATTACAACAGGGTTTGTTTTTACATATTGAGACACAAAGAGAATGTGCTTCTCAGTTTTATTTAGATAACTTTAGTATGTTAAAATAATATAAACCTTGATCTCACAAATCAAATACTATGGAAATGTCATTTGCCCTGATATTTGGAAAATTTAATAGCCATAATCAAGTTTGTGTGCTGTTACAACAGAAAATAAAATGATAATGGAAGTATCATTTCAACAACAATTAAATCATTAGAACTGGACGCCCATAAGGAATATTGAAAACTGAAATAACTCATCTTCATTTGATCCAGTAAGATATACAGTGTCTGCAGATGAACTTTTAATTCTGTCCATGACAAAAAATACATGATCATGAGTACAAATTTCTTTAATAAAGTGCCACACTGTTGTTTGAACTTGTCTCTCAGTCCCTAATGTTAAATGATCATCTGGTCTTAAATTATAAGCCTAAGCCATTGTACCCATCTTCACTAGACCAGTTTTAAACCATGGATATTGCTAATCAAATCTCATAACTTACTGCAGATATAAGATTTGATCTTTTGTACACATTAATGTTTAGTACATGATGTTTTATATTTACCTTGGAATCCCAGAAAGGGTTTCATAGGGAAGAGGATTTAAAATATGCTATGAAATATTGTATAACAATGAACATTTGCAAACTTATTTTTTCTTCTACCTCTTACTGTACTAGACTACATCACTAGACTCCACTGACGTATAACCATATGACTAGTAGTTTGAAATATAGCAGAGCAGGGCTGTTTATATAAGTCCAGGAATAGCCCATGAGGCCCTTTCTGGTCCTCCTGCTCTTATTATCTTTTCTGCCCCCATTCTGCTGTGTTCCCTGAGACTTAGGCATTGTCTTTTGGATTTATCTCTTTGAGACTTAACTCCCTATGATTGTTGCATTTTGTCTGGTAATAGTTTTCTATGATGATCTTCATTAGCTGTTAAAAGTACCTTTTTTTTTTTTTTTTGGAGGAGGGGTAAGGCCCAATATAGTTAGTATTTATGCTGGTTTAATGAAATAAGTCATGGATTCTCTTCTAAGAACTTTCCGTGCATAACTAGTTGGCTAGAATTCTGATACCAGGCTCAATTTCTCCTCTGTTGAGTATATCTTAAGTCATACAATGCTTACTACCAACATCTAAGTGTCACTATTGCACCTTTAGGGATATCTTTCTATGACAGTCATTGTTATGGTTCATAGGTATCAATACTGGATAGCCCTATTGACTGTTTTTTTCCTTGGCAGCTTGCATAGGGCTTTCTCATAGTACAGCAGGTAGACTAGAGGAAGGGGAATTTTGTGGTTAGACTGAGCAAGACTTGTCAGGGTACTGTTTTAAGTATGCAGTGTCTTCAGCCATAGCAACTTATTTTCAACCTTTGTGAGGTAAGTAAGGATAACAGCAACAGTTTTTTAGTCTTGAGAGTTACTCAAACTTGCCCAATAACTGGAATGGGGTATGAGGGGGATACACATATATATTCATGTATTCCATATAAATTTATAACATAATGTAATATTATTCCTTGAGCAATATTTTTTCCTCCATTCCCTTCAGCATTGACTTTCCTTCTACTTCTGAACTAGAGCGCACTCTCCATTTTTTTTCTATCATCTCACCTGTGTCTTGGTATTCTCATTTCAATCCCCTCCATTCCAGCACTGTCACATTTTACTTATTTTGTTTTTGCAATTACTCCAGGTTATACTTAAATCTACAGACTTTGAGCTCAGCACTATGGATTAGATAGAAGCTTTTATTTCAAAGTTCTTATAAGCAATAAATAAAATGCTTTACAAACTCAGTAACAATTCAAGTATTCATTGTATAAAACATTGCCTTAAGTTGGCTTTATTTCATCCCCATGGAAATGATTTTAGAGAGGGGAGATACATTGAAAGTGATGCTCCTATAAAAGAGGTATGTAACCCAGTACAAGGAAGGTGAATATAATGATACAGAAATCCAAGGCTCCTGTATAGAGCCTGGAGAGACTGATGGTGACCAGGAATCTGTGGAGAGCAATGAAAGGTAATGTTTGTTTACTGAGCATGTATTTGGGAAAACTTCAGTTACCTATAACTGCTCTTGGTAATATTTGAGATGTATGAAGAATACAATTAATCCTAGCAACATAAGTAAATATAAATTATGAGTTGCTATATAAGCCTATTAATCAGGTAAATACAGATGATATGATTTGGAGGCATGAAAAGAGTCTAATTGGGAATAATACATAAAATAAAACAATGCAAATATATCAAGGAAAACACTTGGATTGCAAATATATTCATAAACATGGCAAGAGATTAGAAGAAGTACTACAGAGAAAAATAATACTGATTCATTATTATAAACTAGCCCCCAGGCAACCACTGTATATTTGAAGTAACCTTATAAAATAAATGCTACCATTGACCCTATTTTACAAAAGAGTATAACTCAAAAAGGAAATATTACATTATGTATAATTAAAATAAAATGCCATTCTTTGACTGATCATAAATATACTTTCAGATTGAGTTTGTGAGATGCTTTTAAATTATTTGCATAAACGAGTGAAAAAAGTAATTTCCTTTGATATGTTTTTAATGGAAATTTTTACAAAGACACCTTCAAACTCATAGTATCAAGATTTTCTAGATAACTTTTACTCAAACTCTTTGTTTCTCTATAGCCAAAAGGACATGACAGAGTTTTCTCTTTCCCTTGGTTAAAACGGAAATGACTCTTCCACATCTACATATTGACACTAGAAGGCAATTAGAATTTACAGATTTCATCTGGCCTTCAGAAGGAGTTAAATGCTAGATATAATTGAAAAGAATGAATCAGTATGGATGGAGATCACTTGAAAAAAGATCAATGAAATCTACCAGATTTCAAGATTGAGAGGACTGAAAAGAAAACTGTAATACAGTACAAACAGGAGAGATCCTGTGCAAATATCAAAATTAGAATTGAGAAGTTCTATAAGTTTAGGCATAGACTATTGGCTGGTCAGAGTAATTCTTGCATCAGAAGGGGTTTCAACATGTTTTACCATCTACACATTAAAATGAATTGTAATTCTCATGTGAATAACTTTGAAGAAATCTGGAAAAGATGAAAATGTATGAATTCATCTCATAAGCATGGTGTATATACTTATAAGTCTTGTTCTACTATTGAACAAAATACATTTTAAGAATAGTTTTTTATATCTTAAGATCATCACTGAGGAATCAGTTCAATTCCCTTTGAAAATGTTTATAATATCAAGAAAGAACTTCTGTTTTTCTTCTAACTTACCTAAATTTGCTCACCATACAGTGTTAATTTAGAGCATAACCAAAGGAAATATAGATAAAAGTTAAATAAGGCAACACACTTTCATGTTTCTCTTCAAAATACTAGTTCAAAATATGGGATACAAGATGAAAATAAGTGTATATAATTAACCTTAATCTGTGTTTCTTCATCTTTTTACGGTTACCAAGCAATTGTTTTATTGTTTAACTGTTATCTCACAATCAGCATAAAATACTTTCTCTTCTTCAGTGTCCCAATTTGTGAGTGGGGATAGTATGTACTGCTAATATATAATCTTATATTTAGATTTTTTCTTTTTTTCCACCTCTGCTTTCTTTCTTTATATATATATATATATATATATATATATATATATATATATAATTTGGTGATTTTATATCATGCACCCCAACAAACTCAGTTATCACACCTCTCTGATTCATGCCCACTCTTATGATCTCCTCATTTACAAAACCACCCATTCATGCTACTCATTTACTTACTGAAGCATAATTAAACTACCTGTGGACAGATCCTTAAAGAAAACAAGTCTTTCTTTACTCACATCCCTACCAGAGACCATCAATGCAGAAATAAGGCACTGTGTCATTTAGCTATGTTCTAGCCTTGAGTTCTTGTGTACAATGACATCTCTCTCTTTAATTTTTTTTTTTGAGTCCACTAATAAGTGAGTGCATCCCCTACTTCTCTTTCCAGGATTGTGATACCTCCCTCAGGATGATATTCTCCATATCCATCCATTTGCCTGCAAATTTGAGAGTATCATTTTTTCTTACTGCTTATATAAACACTCACTGATATAAGATTGAAACTTAAGGCAACTTCTGAAGAGTTGAGCTGTTCCCATGCAGTGATGTTGGTAATTCTCTCTCAGAGAACACAGGAACAGACAGGAAAAGGAGGCAGTTTGCAACCTTTGTGGGCCAGCCTCTCCCCTACAGAGGTCCTTAAACTTCAAAGCCACTTCTAGGTCTTGCTACTGTGACCTAAGAATATTATATTCAGCCAAGAATCTCATTTACTATTAAAAATGACAAAACGTTGTCCTAATCACGACAAGCAAGAGATAATGTTATAAAACTTATATCCACAATTTCTTTCTTTTCTGTGGGGAAGGACAATCCCTCACTGATGCTAAAATCTTGGAATACTGAATTTAGTCAGGAACTTTCCTTAGCACTGTGAAAATAGGTGTTGTCATAGAAACACTTGCCCAATGCTGTTAAATCTTTAGAGATGTTCTATTCCATTCCTTTTGCTATGTAGGGACAGGGAAGACAATGACCTAGTGGATTAATTAACATTTTGCTTCAAATTCTGGATTATCCTGCCATAATTTCCATAATGCTAGTACTGCAATCAGATGTTATCTTCCTTCTGTAGCTGAGTGCTTCTTTTTATTTATTTATTTTTTTAAACTTAAGATACAATCACATGACTTCCTTTTTCCCTCCTCCATTCTACCCTTCTTATATCTGCAGCCCCAACTTCCCTGTAAAATCCTAGTTTTTTTTTTTATTTAATCATTGGGTTATACATACAAATGAAAATTTAACATGTAAATACATCCTTCTGAATCCTTTCATACTACCTACAAGAATGTTTCTAGGTCTGACTACTTGATATTGGCAAATACAGCAGAGGATTTATTGCTGGGAAAAATTAATTCTTTTCCTCTTTTTAATTATGAATTTCTTTCAAAAAATAAATTCCTTTTTGTTTCATGTATCCCCTTGCTCCCCCTCCCTTTTCCCTCCCAATCCCTCCCTGTCTTCCCTCAGCCTCCCTCCCACCCATCCCCCATCTACTCCCCCAAAAGGGCAAGAAGGCCCAAGGTGGATCAGCTCAGCATCCACTCTAGGCAGGTCTGATTTCCTCATTCTAATGTGATGATTTCGTTAGGAGTTTCACTACAGAGAATGGGCTCTGAGGTGCCAGCCCACACATACAAACACAGTCTGATCCCTCCCTTAAGGCTCCAAATATTGCCCATGTCAGTGCACAGCTGCCTATGCTTAGAGTGCCTAGTTCCTTTTCTTGAAGGTGCCCCAGTGGCTGTTCTTAATTCAGTGAGCTCCCTAGATCTCCAGCCAGCCATCACTGTGGAAATTTTCTCATAAGCCCTATCCCCTTACTCATATAAACTTTCCTTTCTTGTTCTGAGCTGGACCAGGAACACAGCCCAGTGCTCAGCCATGTATCCCTGCCTCTACCTCAATTCATTGTTGGATGTAAGTTCTGTGATGGCACTTGGGGTGGTTATTCATTTGATTATGGGGGAGTCTTGTCTTGGCACCACCTTCACTATTGGTTGGAGACCTGCACAGGAGCATCCTGTGAGTTCTTGTAGATTACCCTAGCACCCCACATTGGCTTCCTTCATTAAGATCTCAGTCTCTTTTTTTTCTTGTCCTTCGTTGTTTTTCCTCTTACTTAATCATCCAGTCCTCTCATGGTTTGTTTCCATCCTTCCCCTCCAACCACATCAGGTCATTCTCTCTTCTCCACAACTCCCCATCCCCCCCCCCGCCAGAAAGATAAACAGGGGATGTACTAACTCATTAGTGAACTCAAACAAACAAACAAACAAGAAAAAAGCCAAGCATGCCCAAGCTGCAAAACACAACCACTGAACAGCTTGGGATCAGAAACACCTTGGACTGACTTCTTGGATCCCACTCCCCCTAGAGGAACACCTGACTCAGTCTTGAGGTTGTGGGGAGAAAACTGCATCTGCCAGGAGAGGAGGCTGACCACTATAGGTTCTTATGTGAATACTTGGTTCCCGATGTTGGACTCTTTGGGAAGATATAGGAAGTGTGGCCTTGTTAGAGTAGGTGCACTCTTAAGGCTAGGCTTTGACTTTAAAAAAATCAGATGAAACCCAGACTCTCTCTCTCTTTCTCTCTGTCTCTCCCTCTCTTTCCCTGCCTCCTCTTAGAAATCATGTCTCTCAGTGTCATGATTTCCTTCCTTCCACCATGATTTGCACCCTGACCAACATCGACTACTCCTCTAAAGCTAAAAGTAAGCCTCCCAGGTGAATGCTTTCTTTTAAAAACTATCTTGACCATTTTCCCCACAGCAACAGAACAGTACCTAAGACACCTTTTTACACATTGTATCCCAGACCCAGACATAGTAAGAGCCCCTCTCAAAAAAATAAAAATAAAAGAACAAAACTTGGAAAAAAATAATATATACAACAATCACAAAGATTCCACCAGAAAACAGAAAAACAAAAACAAGACACAGACACAGACATACACACACAGACACACACACACACACACACACACACACACACACACACACACACACAAACCCTATGTAGGATGACAGGAGAGAGAGTCATTTGCATTTGCATGAGTTCCTAAGTTAAACTGTGGAACAAAGATATTTCTATCACTTTGAAGAACCCCCCACTGATTCCCTGCTGGCTTCACCACTTTGCACTCCTAAATGAGAAAAAGAAAAGGTAAGTGACAGAAACTTTAAAAAGGCACAGAATTCTGGCCCCAACTCCCAGTCCAGTCAGAGAGAGTGAAGAGGGATTATATAAGCAAATAGGTCAGAAAACTGGGAATCAATTTCCCCAAGGATCCAGCAATACCACTTTTAGGCATATATCCTAAAGACTCACGTTTGCACCCCATATATAAGCAAATGGGTCAAGATCATGATAGGGAAACCCACAGGGACAACTGAGCTACTAGGAGCGTATTGGATCTAGACTGACAATTGGAAACCTGCATGGGACTGACCTAGGCACTCTGAATGTGGAAGACAGTTTGCAGTTTGGGCAGACTGTGGGACATTTGGCAGTGGAATTTATCTCAAGTGTATGAACTGGCTCTTTGGAGCTCATTCCCTATAGAGGGATACCTTGCTCAAACTTCATGCTGTGGATGGGTTTAGTCCTGCCTCAACTTGATATGCAGACTATATTGACTCCCTGTGGGAGTCCTTACCCTCTCTGAGAAGTGCATGAGGGGTAGAGTGGGGAGAAGCTGCGGGCTAGTAGGAGGAGGGGCGGGAAGGGGAACTGTGCTTGTGTTGTAAAGTTAAAAAAAAAATTCTTTTTAAATAAAGAAAAAAAAAACAAGAAAAAAAAAAAAAGAAAAAAAATCTCCAATCTTCCAGTTTGGGGGGAAGGGGGCTACAAAACCCCCACTGTCCCCTATGTTAACTGCCCCTTTCTTAAACCCCACTTTAGGAGATAGCCCTTTCTTACAGAAAATAAAGCTTGCATAATAATAGTAATAATAATAATAATAACGATAATGGTTTCATACTTTCCTATATTCACATAAGAATTTATTATCTTCTTTTTAAAAAGATATTTATTTTTCTTTTCTTAGGTTTTCTTTTGAAGTAAAATGAAGTCTTAAATAGATTTAATTTGTATCTCCCTGATGGTTGGGATATTAAGATTTTGAAAAATATACTTAACTACTTTTATTTCAGATTTTGACAAATCTCTTTGTAGCTTCATGCCTCCATGTTTAGTTAATTTGTTTGTGCTCTTGTTATTTTTTTTGAGTTGCAAGTATATTCTAGACACTAACCTGTGAAATGTATAACTAAGAAATACATTTCTTCCTATTATGTGGGTAGTTTCTTAACTCATATGATGCTGCCATTTATTGTACAGAAACAGTTTTGTTTTATGTGGTCCCATTTGTCAATTGTTCTTAATGTGTGGCTACCAAAGTTCTTTTCAGAAAGTCATTTCTTGAGCATATCAGATGGATTATAATAAACAGTGTTTCTGGAGAAGCAGAACTGATAGATTAAATGTATACTAGTATGGTAATGAAAGTCTAGATTATTGCTGGACAGCTGAGGATCTGCAGCTCAATTAGAAGCCCCAGGAAGTTGGTTTTTATATATAAAAAAGGGAATGTCTCAGCAACAGGATGTTCAGAATGTTAGAAGAGTAGAAAAAAAAAAGTGGTTTTTTTTTCCCCATTTCCCTTTATCTGTGCTGCTAACAGAAGGTGCCACACACATTTCCTGTGTGTCTTCTTCTTCAAATAATTTTTGTCAAGAAAATCTTTCATAGAGGTTCCCAGAATTTGACTTAGTTGATGTCAGATATAGTTAAGGTGATAACCCATTACTAAATGCATCCACTATTTTCTCTTCTAACAAGTTCTGGATATCAGGTTATATTTGTTTTCAAATTGAATTCTTTGAAGGGTGAAAAATAAAATCTATAGTTTTACTTTTCTTTGTGAAACTTTTAATTTGAACTGTCATGATATAACATGAGATGCTGTCTTTTCTCCAAAGCAAATTTTGACATCTTTATCAAAAGTTAGCTTGATGTAGATATATGGATTTCTATCCAGGTCCTCACCTCTATTCCACTGAATATCATTCCTGTTTTTCTTTACTGCAGTAATATTTTATTACCATATCACTGTAGCAAAATTTAAAGTCAGTATGGTGATACTTCAAGCAGTAGATTGTTCTGTATTTTTTTGGTTATTCTGAGTCTTTTTCCATATTAATTTTAAGTTCAACATACAAAGAATATGAAATTTCAGAATTCTTTGCCAAAATGAGTTATCCGTATAACTATCTAACCCTCTTGCAACACACAATCATTATTACGTAAGAGGTAACTGAAAGGTTGTAGGATTTATAGATAGGTGTTATAGAGTGACATAGTTTTATGGACACTGCATAGGTATTGCATATATGAAATGACTGTAATTGCATGTACATAACATATACAAGATAAAACCAGATAAAGTGAAATTATGGAGTGGAGATTTGGTTAGAAAATTCCATCCCAGGCTGAGGAGATATTGGTAATTGATGGCTACAGGAATAGAGACTCTTTTCTTCAAAGGAATAGCCCTTGATAGGCTAAAAATGAGTCAGTCACATGAATGCACGTATCAGCAGCATTAACAAGACTCTATCTAGTTAGCAGTGTTTCCAGAACTGTCATCTCACTGCTACTGCAATCATTGGAGGACCATCAATAACCATTAATTTACTAAACCAGCATGATACTTAACACCAATCTGTAAACTCTTGACCGTATTTCCAGATAAGTAAAATCTTCATACCTCATCAAGGAAACTTTTCTTTGCAAAAGACTGAGGTCACTAAAGAAAAACAAATGAACAAACAAAAACAACTCAATAAACCAAGCTGGGTGTTAATACACACACCTTTAATCTCAACACTTGAGAGACAGAGGCAGATAGATCTCTGAGTTTGAAGCCAGCTTGGTGTACAGAGTGGGTTTTAGGACAACCAGGGCTACAAAGAAAAATACTATCTTGAATCCCACCCTCTAAAGAAGGTATTTAAAAAAAAAAAAAAAAAACACAACTAATCAAAGCTCAGAGCTTTGGAGCTCAATCTAAATTGATAAATCAATGAAACTCTCTTGAACATAAGGCTTAGGGAACATGGGGGAGAGATAGTAGGAAGATTATAAGAGTCAGAATATCAGTGATTTTATATAAGGTCATGTCCTATAATAATCCAAAGCTATATCCATAAAGTCACCAAAGGTGCTGCCCAGTCATGAACTGAACAATAGTGTCACCAATAAACAGGCAGGATTAGACAAGGAAGATCCTAGGAGATCTTGACTCTGCACAAACAACTACCAGCAATTGATGGAAGCTGCTAACAGGGGACATGACTTCATTAAAGAACACACACATTGGTTGTCTGCATATACAGATACATATATGAATACAATAGCAAATTGTGAAAAAAAAAATGAATTTGAAGGAAGAGAGGAAGAAAGACAGGGGGATTTATAGAGAAGACAGGAGGGTTTATAGAGAAGACAGGGAAGGGAGACTTGCTGTAATTAGGTTAAATCTTAAAAAAAATAAAAATCCTAAATAAATTTTTTTAAAAAGCATAAAAAAATACACACAGAGAAACACACATCTGTGGTGATATGTTACATATTAATAAAACCTGAAATATCAAGTGATCAACCCACAGTCAAACTAGGCAGAGGTAGCTCCAGGAGTTCCAGGGATAACAGAACAGTAGTAACTCCTATAACTCTGGGAGTTCTGGATCTCTATGAGTACAAGGCTACACAACCAGGCAATGGTGGCACACACCTTTAATCCCAGCACAGGAAAAGCCAGGAGTGGTGACCTATGCCTTTTATTCCATAACTCTAGAGACAGATATCTTTCTGTGTTTCTGTGAGTTCAAGGCTGTCAACCAAATAGATTCACACCTTTAATCTTAACCTGGATGGGATGCAGCTGGGTGAAGAGAATATTTAAGGCAGGCTTGGGAAAACAGCAGCAATTAGAAGCAACCAGGAGTGAAGCTGAAAAGCTGGAAGATAGCTGGGTAAGATTTGACTGTGGTGTTTCCTTTCTCTGATATTTCAGTCTCTCCCTGATATCTGGCTCTGGGTCTCTTTCATTACAACCAGAATTCATGCAGAACACATACACACATTCAGAGATGGGGGGGGGGGAGGGAGAGAGAATACATAAAGGAAAAAAATTGAATGAGGTGGACTTGATCAAAACATATTTACATGTATAAAGTTCTCAGTCAATTAAAAAACAACAACAACAAACAAGGAGAAGAAAGAATATCCCTCAGAAAAGAATCATCTTATACTGAAGATTAAAAAACAAAACAAAACTTTGTTTTCCTTTTAATTTTTATGTGACTCCATTTCTTCTTCCCTGTTGCTTCCTCTTTTATACCCCATTTTTTATTTAAAAGACAAAATACAACAACAAAAATACTCAGTATGATGGAGCTAAGTGATTCCACCTAGAGATGGATTTTTCATTTCTTATTGATTCTTCTTTTGGCATAGATTCTTGTTTGGCATAAATTTTTCATTTCTTATTGATTCTTGTTTTCTGTCTTAAACATACTTATTACAATTAACTGCTGAATCCTTAAAAACAAAGCTTACTGAAAAATATATGCATATTTATATTCATTTAGTAATATATTCTAACAGTTATTCAAGTAATTCCAATACGAACATAGGCTTGGGAACCTTTAATCTACTGTATGTGATTGGAAACTTTATAGTATGATTTTAATGTTGCTCATTTATAAATAAATGCTATTTGATCAACATTGAAATAAATTTGTTGGTAAATAAAATTACTTCATTATCAATGATATATTAATAATGTAATGTCTAGTAACACATTGTATTTGAATAAAAATTATGAACATGTGTTATATCATTTAAAAAAACATTGTCACACAGGAATAGAAAATGGCTTAATTCTTACCTATATGTGCTAAACTTCAAATTCTCAGGATATTTATGGCTTATTGATTGCAATGTGGCAATTGTCCTGATGATGCCATGTGAAAGAACTGCTAACATTTCTTCCATGCAGGGACTCTTAGGAAAAAACATATGTCATAATTTAAAAACCTTAATAGAATTCCATTTAAACCTCCTGTTTCTGAAGGAGAGTGCTCAAGTGTTTATATGTCACATTTCTGAGAGGAGTGCCAGCCTCCTTGAAGATCAGTATTCCCAAAACTTTATGTGCTCCTTTGAAAGCATTCCACTGAAAAAAAGTACAGCAGCATTAACTAATAGATAAGTAGACAAGGCATATTTGTAGTTGTACTGGATGAGAAAAGGGTAAATAGTAAACACAATTAAAGTGATCATGGCTTGTTGTGTTTTCTATTAGTTTTCTCATGAATGAAACTTTTCCAGTGATTGCAGTATATAAATTCATATAAATAATGAAGACAAAATCAAATCTGACTAAATTCTTAACATTTTGAGTTCATTGCTTTGAGTCTTTAAGGAAATTAATAAATTCTATTAGTTAAAATAAATTCTATTAGTCCTTTATAAATTTTCAGTTGGGCACAATAAAATCAGTTAATGCTAGGCCTGAGCTAATGAGTGTGACATCCTTGTTGCTTATACGTGATCTCTCATTTTCTATAACAACATATGCTGTAAATGGTTCTGACCTGGACTTTTCAGGCCTGAACATAGATTTGGTTTCACTCTCAGCCACACTTTGCCTCAAATAATCACAAACAGGCATATATTATTTTTACACCTATTGACCTAATGTCCAGGCATATAATTTGCTAGTGCTTGCTCCCAGTCTAACCCATCTTGTTCAATCATACAGCTTGGTACCTTTTCCCATAGCAGCATTTCAGTGTCTTTCCTCTATGTCTGTGGAAGCTCTCTCTGGTGGTTCTCTGACATTTGTCTCTATTCTTCCTGTACTCAGTTTTCTTAGCCTGGTAGCCCTGCCCACATTTCCTGTTTGCCTTTGGCCAATCAGCTTTTATTAAACCCATAGGTGTGACAAATATTTACATTACCAGAATAATCCCACTACAAACAAATATTATAAATTTTATATGAATTACTGTTAAAATGGCTATATGATGCGTCACATGTAAATTATGTTCCCCAAAATACATCACAGATATTTCAAACTTCTAGGAAATCATGAGGAGAAAAAAGTACAGTCTCTCAATTTTGTCTTAATTAGGGTTACTAATGCTGTAGTAAAATATCATGACCAAAGCAACTTGGAGAGGAAAAATGTACATTTGGCTTATACTTCCAGAATACTATTATTATTGAAGGAATTTACGACAGAAACACAAACAGAGCAAAAACCTACAGGCAGGAGCTACATGCAGAAGTCATGAAGAAGCTGCTTACTAACTCTTCATGACTGGCTTGGTCTGCTGTCTCATAGAACCCAGGGCCATCAGCCTAGGGGTGGTACCCCTCACACCATCTAGGCTCTACACCATCAATCACTAATTAAGAAAAATCTCCAAAGATATGCTTACAATCAGATCTTCTGGAGACATTTTTCTCAATTGAAGATTCTTCCTCTCATGATTCTTCTTTGTGTCAGGATGACATAAAACTGGTCACCAAAACAGAATATTATATCAAATGTCTAAAATTTTGAATTTATTATTTTTAATATTTTAGAAAAGAAAATGTCCAAATCTTATTAACCCTGTTCTTTTTTTTTTCTCTTTTTTGTAGTAGTTGTTTTAAAATTGAAGAAATTAAAATGGGCTAATGCTAGGCCTTGGCTAATGAGTGAGACATCTGCATTGCTTTCATGTGCTCTCCTATTTTCTAGAAAATACGAATTATAAAAAGTCAAGTGATTACTTTTTAAATGGCTATATGATTCTTTGGGAGTAAATTAAGTCCACTGAAATATAAAACAATTATTTTTACCTTGAAGTACAAGATTCTCTCATGAAAAGGAAGAGAAAAATTCTCTATCTAAAATGTTATCAAAATGGAAGGCTGTAATGAATGTAATACTTTGAGGTTAACTACACTTATAAATAGAAAAATGAATATAAGCCCAGGAAATTGGGTGCTTTGATAAGACTAAGGAATGAGTATACTGAAAGCCAGTGTGGATGATCTGAGGGGCTTGAAAATTGATGGCTGACATTGTATATGGATTGCCAAGTATACCATTAGGTATAAATTAGTAATATATAAGTATAATTGTACATATCATGATGCTATATTTCTCCTTTTTAGTGAGATCCTTAAATTTCACGTTTATACCTCTTTTTATTTAGATTCTTTGGGTCTGTGGATTATCACAGTAATCTTTTACTTTACAGATCTTATCCACTTATAACTGATTACACTCTATGTTTGTCCTTCTGTATCTATGCTATCTCATTCAGGATAATTTTATATTTTTTTGTATCTATCAATTTGCCTGAGAATTTTATGATGTCATTGTTTTTAACGCTGAGTAATCCTATATTATGTAAATGTACCACATATATTTATTCATTCTTCAGTTGAGGATTATCAAACTTGTTTCCAGTTTCTAAATAATATAAATAAAGCTGTAATGAATATAGTTGAGCAGGCGTTCTTATGGGACCTTGGGACCTCTTGCCAATGCTGGGTGGGGTGTGAGGGGATGTGGAGAAGAGAGAATGACCTGATGTGTTGGGAGGGGGAAGGGACCTTGAATAAGGATATACAAAGATAGAAATGTGACTTCTTTATTCATGATAATAAAAACAGTCTCCAAAAAAGAAGTTCAATTCATTTTAGTCTTTTGCTTGCATTTATTCCTCAAATGCAGAATTTTAAATGCAATCCCAAAGTTTTTCAAGCATGTTATAAAAGCGGTTTCAATATTAAATAATGTTAGTTATTTCAATGAAGATTTTAGAGATAAACCTTTAAGACACCAAAACGTTGTGATCTAATTTGAAGGAAATAAAGGTTTCTCACAGTCTAAAAAGTATGTTCACATTTCTACTATGTTTGTCAAAGTTAAAAGCACTAATATATATGTTCTAGTAGGAAAAATATTGTCAGGATTATTATAAAAATGAATTTGGTTTTCTGAAATTTGTTTTCCTTTTTATGTTTAAATGTCCTGTATGAATACTATGTTGCTGTACAAAATTATTAAAGCAATTATTGTCCCATATGGCAACTGCCTTTGTTTGCTTTTTATAGCACTTGCTCATAATATGTTCATTTTAATCATACATTTCATAAAACTGCAAGACAGCTGATTGTGGAAGGGAAGATAATAATAGAAAAGCAGAGACCTGATTCTAATGCTTGTATTAAAGTACTTTAGGAAATAAATAAAATGAATGCATGTAACACCTAGAAGAATGTTTAAATTGAAAAAAAGACTCCATGTCATCTTGACTACATTAAAATAGACATTGAGTAAACACACCCCAGCAAAAATAGGAATTCACTAACTACAAACAGCACAACACTGAGTAGAAACAGGGTTGAAGGACACATGGAAACATGGGGTTGAGTCTCCATTAAAAATGCTTCTCATGAACTTTCATTAAAAATAGTGTAGACCTTGTCATTCTCTCTTGGCATAACACTTCTATTGTTTGAGGAAGATTATGCAATATTCACATTAAACATATGTTTCCTTTGCCATTGAATTTCATCTCTTGCTGGAGTTAGATCATAAGAAAGCAATGCAGCAACATCATAATTTATGTATATACCATTTTACCATGTGTCTCCCAAGAAATGTTTCTTCTACTTGAATTACAATTATATAATATGGAAACCATTGTAGAAGTGTTGCCTCATTATAAATAAAAAGATGTATTTTCAGAATAAATAGGAACAAAGAACATTTTTGAAGATACAGAGCTTTAAGAAACAGATGACTTTTAAACAAAAATTAACTTAAGGCAGAGTGTTTGCTATCAGGTTTAAGAAATAAGCTACAAAATAGCAAATATGTCTGCTGTGCTCTATGAATATTTAATATAGTATAGTTGGATTCTGATATGGTATATTAAAGTATAAAAACACATAATTTAAATTTTAGATCAGAGTAACACAGAACAGGAAAAAAACCACAGGGAAAAACAAGGTTTTTAAAAAGTTGTTCTGTCCACTAAAATCAGCAATCAATAAGTGGGATCTCCTGAAGCTAAGAAGCTTCTGTAAAGCCAAGGACACTGTCAATAGGATAAAACAATAGCCTACAGAATGCGAAAAGATTTTCACCAACCCTACAAGTGATAGAGGACTGATCTCTAAGATATATAAAGAACTCAAGAATCCAGAGCCCAAAACCTTGAATAATCCAATCAAAAAATGGGGTTCAGATCTAAAAAGGGAATTCTCAGCAGATGAATTATGAATGGCTGAAAGGCACCTGAAAAAGTGCTCATCATCTTTAGCCAACAGAGAAATGCAAATCAAAACAACTTTCAGATACCACCTGACATCTGTTAGATTGGCTAAGATAAAAGACACAGATGACAGTCTATGCTGGAGAGGATGCTGCCAAGGGGAACACTCCTCCATTGTTGGTGGGAGTGTAAGCTTGTTCAGCCACTTTGGAATGCAGTATGGTGGTTTCTTAGAACATTGAGAATCAATCTCCCCAAAGACCCAGCATTACCACTTCTGAGTGTATACCCTAAAGATGCATAGTCACACTCCAAGGGCATTAGCTCAACTATGTTCATAGCAGTATTATTTGTAATAGCAAGAACCTGGAAACAACCTAGATGCCCCTCAACTGAAGAATGGATTAACAAATTGTGGTACATCTACACAATGGAATACTACTCAGCAGTAAGAAAAAATGATATCCTAAAATTTGCAGGCAAATGGATGGATTTGGAGAATATCCTCCTGAGCAAGGTATCACAAACCCAGAAAGATAAGCAGGGGAAGTACTCACGCATTAGTGGATTCTAAACAAACAAACAAACAAAGAAGAAAAAAGCAAAGCATGACCAAGCTGCAAACCACAACCACTGAACAGCTTGGAATCAGGAACACCTTGGACTGACTCCGTGGATCCTACTCCCCTTAGAGGAACACCTGACTTAGTCTTGAGGTTGGGGATAGAAAACTGGATCTGCCAGGAGTGGAGGCTAAACTAAGCAATATTGGGAAAGTGGGACCTTGAGACTGACTACCTGCTGCCTTCCCAGGGAGGGGATGGGGAGTGGTGGAGAAGAGAGAATGACCTGATGTGGTGGGAGGGGGAAGGGACCTTGAATAAGGATATACAAGGATAGAAAGTGTGACTTCTTTGTTCATAATAACAATAATAATAATAATAATAATAATAATAATAAAGTAAAAAAACTAAAAAAAGAAAAAAGTTGTTTTGTCATATATGTTTAATTCATATTATTTATAAAAGTTTGAAATACTGTAATGAACACAAATACACAATATTAAAATTGTTAAGTAAATTATATGTATGTCATAATAGAAATATTTACACAAAATACAGAAATATTAACTTTTGTTTTATTTGCCCAATGAACCTTTGAAACTTTCTTTTTTTTCTGGTTGTTTTTTATTCTATCTTAGCTAAAAAATATTTTATTTTGGCACACTGAATTCATAAAATATTAACAAAACCACCTAGAGCTACAGAAATGACTCAAGGGGTTATATATACATACAGCAACTTAGAAAATACAAATCCGCATGCAGATAAAATACACTTGAAAAGAAAAAAGAATAACTACTGTTCCTGACAAACAACCTAACAGATTTTTTTTTGTTAGCAGATTTATCATTTAAGTGGTTCCAGATATGTTTTCAAAGGAAGAAATATGAACTTATATAAAAAACAAGCCTTCTGCTAAGGATTAAAATGACATCAGGTTAAATAAAATAATTTCTTTTTCTTATTCTTAATGTTTTGAAATAATGAGTTAGCAATGGTAGTGGCTATGTGTATGTGGTGAATGTAGCATATGTAAACATAAAATAATATTTTGAGTGTTATCTGAAATTGTAGATGAAAAACTGTAATGTTACTCCCCTTACATTGGAGGTGTTCATTGAGATGAGCATATGCAGTTGACTAGATGCACACTCATGCATGCATATTTACTCCATAGAAGTGCTGATGCTTGGCTGCAGAGTCAGCTCACCCACTACATTTATGGTGTTCTGCATGGCAGCTCTTCACTGAGCTCATGTTTTATATCATTGATCAGAAGAGCCAGAGATTGATACTGCAACTAAACCATTTCTAGTGTGAGTTTTGTGTATTCTTTTTCTAGTATTCTGTTGTGTGGACAAGATCTAAAGGGGCTGCACTTACTGTTCTTCATGGTCTCACTTTGTATAGAGAGTCACATATACTTGGGAGTCCGTTGTCTTTCTTAGGAAAAATTTATTTTTATTTGAGAGTTCTCCCCTGATAATTTTGTTACTGCCTGAAGGTAAGAATCACTTCTCATCCATAAGTTTCTGCCTAGACATGTTGCCACAAATGATAATTTAATTCTTATCATGTTACAACTGTCCAGACTTTAGAGAAGTATGCATACTATGCCTTTCCTCCCACTAAAATTCTCCTCCCACTAAAAGCATCTTATCTTGAATCAGTAAACAATCACTGCCAAAATTATAGTGGGAGGCTACAAAGATTCCAGCTCATGATTTGTTATCACATTGACTCAAGATCAGAGAATCAGCATTTGTTTTACCTTGCAGAGTTGCATAATAGGATGGTTGACTAAAGGTGAGGTTACCAGGTGTCTTCTTCTTTCAGGCTTAATGATAGGATGTTTGACCAAGGGCATGGTCATAAGGTGCTTTGCTCCCCAGGGTTGTATAATGGGATACTTTTCTGAAAGGTGTGGTTACTAGATGTTTTGTGAATTAAGGAGGTGTTTATACTTGTCTGCACTTTGAATCATGTTGTCCTTGAGAAGGAAAAGTCTTGTCCTCCTCTGTTTTGGATATAAAAAGGAACCCATGGAATAAACTCGATATTGATGAAAAACCTTCTTACAAAACTAAATTTTCTATCTCTGATCTTATTATTTATCTTTGATAGAACCTTTCTATTGTCAGTGTTACCCAACTGATTAGGAAATATTATAGGATACATTTTTAAATAATATTAGGTATGATATAAAAGCACCACTTTTAGGTCTTTGTTTTTAATAGACCCACTACCACCATAAGAAAGGACCTTTGGTATCCTCACCACTCTAGACTGGTTTTAACAAACAGTGTGCTGTGGAGTTTGTGAGAGGGATAAAGAATGGATTGCGAGACCGTTCTCCAAATTTTCTCATCTGAAAGTTTATGTTCTTACTCATATTTTTAGAGATATTTGTATCACAAGCAGCCTGAGAAATAAATCTTCTCTGGAAGAGGAAACTAGACATTTCCATGTACAATGAAGTTAATAAAGATAATGCCTCTCTATGATAATGTTTTTTTCTGAGACAATCTTAGCTTAGAAAATCTTTCAAAATGTGTATTTTTTTTCCTAAATTTTGGTTTCTAAACTGTGTGCACAGAATTCACTGGCACTGCTCAATGCTGTTCATGGGACTTGTGGAGAAAGCAGTACCAATGTTAGGGTGGTCCTCATGATAGCCTGGATGTTGTGAGCACCAATGCAATTACTCTATATCCCAGAACTGACAATCTGTGTCATGTTTATTGGTCAATACATCTGTGAGCAGACAGGATCAAATCTCACACCACTTGAAGTTTTCCATAGTGTTTATGGTTTAGATTATTAATATTTTGAGATTTGCTGTTATTTTTCAGCATGGATTAGTTTGTGCTGAATATTCTCAAGGGTTTTAGCGTCAGTATTTTCAGTATTAAAGAAACAGAATTTACCTGTGTTTCTATAAACTATCCTCTCTTCTAGTGTTACTATGTTAGCAGCTTTTGTTTTGGATTACATGGAGAAGAGATGTTACAGTTATTGATGTCCACCCCTGGTCAACTTAAGCCTTGTTCCTCATCACATCCATATCTGTCTATACCACTCTTCATTTCTGCTACTCCTGGGGACTTCATAGCAGTTTACTAATTATGTCACTTCTGAATTTAGTGAATGTTAAGGTTACTTATGTAAAATTCAAGCACTTTACCTTGGCTTCCAAGGTTTCTGCATCTCAGTTACTTTTCTTCCATTATTATTATTATTAACAACAAAGAAGTCACACTTTCTAACCTTGTATATCCTTATTCAAGTTCCCTTCCCCCTCCCACCACATCAGGTCATTCTTTCTTCTCCACAAATCCCCATCCCATCCCTGGGCAGGCTGCAGGCAGTACCATGGTCCCATTTTTATACCCAGAATCATTTCTTGTTTCACTCTCTCAAAGATTCCATATCGCAAAATTTAAAAAATTCTTGTGTTGGTGTTATTTTTAGTGTGTGTGTGTGTGTGTGCACGCACGCGCACGCACATGTATGGTGTAGTACATGTGCATATGTGAATGTTTGCCTATCTAGGCACACAGAGGCCAGAAAATGATGTAGGGATGTCTTCTTTAAAAACTTCTCTCCATTTCTTGAGACTGTTTTGGAATGATCTTGGAGCTAAACATTTAGGCTAAACAAATTTGACTTGTAAACCTTTAGAATTTGCCTGTTTCTACCTGTAGGTGTAAGGATTAAAGACAGGCCTAGGTATTTTCAGACTTTTACATGGGTGCTGGAAATGTACTCAGGCCCTCACATTTGTGAAGCATGTGGTTTACTCCCTCAATTCTATCTCTCTGACCCAGAAATATTTTAAAATAATTTTTAATGACTCCAGTGTTTCATTTTTATCTAGAATTACCCAATGGTCTTTTTTTAATCTAAGAACTGAATGTGATTGCAACAGCATAGCAAACCAGAGAAGACCCCTTCTCCCCACCAAGACGATGAGATGCCAATAAAATCTAGCTAACAAATTTAAACATTTTAAAACACACACACCACACACACACACACACACACACACACACACACACACACACACACACATATCCTCCAAACTTATAAAAAGCAATAGAAGACTAGAAAGGTAGCTGGACAGAGTGGAGCATGATCTCCTAGGATAGAGCACTTGAGTTCAGTTCCCAGGATCCACAAGGAGAAAGTCACCACTGCTGTCTCCAGCTTCAAAGGAATCATTGCCTCTGGCCTCTATGGAAGATTGCACCACATTCTCTCTCTCTCTCTCTCTCTCTCTCTCTCTCTCTCTCTCTCTCTCTCTCTCTCTTTCTCACACACACACACACAGATACACACACACACACACACACACACACACACCACAAAAATATACATAGACACTTAAATAAGTTTTAGATGGTAAGGTAAGATTAGTGTGTATATATGAGTGAGCATACTATCATTTTCCAGTAGAAAAGGTATGCTCTATCTTGAAGAATAAATAGAATCACAAAGTGTTAATTTATATGAAGTCATATTCAAATGTAATGCACAAACCAAAGAATTTTGTATTTAGAAGACCCTGTTTGCCAGGAATCTATTGTCCCTCTCTTACTCTCACACTCTGCCACAGAGTTCTCTGAGCTCTGAGAGGAGGGAAAATATGAAGTCATCCAATTTAGGACCGTGTTCCAAGGTTTTTCCCTCTCTTCACATTATTTGCCAGTGGATCTCTGTATTTGTTCCCATTTGCTGCAGGAGGAAGATGCTCAGCCAATCAAGACCTTGATCAATAAGCATAGCAGATTGGAGTTAGGAGTCATTTTATTGCTATGTTTCTTTGGCAAAGCAATGTTATTTGGTTTTTTTCAGGTTCTTGACCACCCAAAATGAATTCAATGTATGCTTTTGTCTCACAGAGCTGTGTCAAAGCACCTCTTTTAAAACCTTACAGGTCCTTTGCATTATATTATGGCTTACAATTTTGTGTTGTGATGTGTTTTCTGTGTGTCTCTGCATCTATATTTGTTTTACATAACTTCTCTTTGTCCCTTTTTCCTTCTATTTGTTTGCTTTCTCCAATTCTGATTTGTTTTTATATTATTTTATTAATAGTGTTTAGATGCCTATTTGTTTTCTAAAAAGAAACAGAAACATGGGACAGGGATTGGGGAGGAACTGCTGGGAGTTGGGGGAGGGGGCTATAATCAGAATTTATTCTACAAAAACCATCTGTTTTTTAATTAAAGAAGAAAACAGTTTCTTACTGATAAGAAGAATAAAAGACAAATTATCCCATTAGCAACATTAAGCATTCTTTATTATAAAATAATTTGAAGATTATAAAGATATTTCATTTAACATTTTAAATCAGACATGATCCAAATTTTTACATATATTACTTTATATGATCTTCAAAACAGTCCATAAGTTGCTATTGTTAGAAATACATTTAATAGATGATGGCGGAACTGGCACATTTTTAGTTGCCTAAAATCTCAGAGTGAAGATGAATTTTAATTTTCTAATTCTATAGTAAGGCACCTTACTGTATAGTCCTAACAGAACACTCCTAGTAGAGTTATGTGGATATAATGCAAGTATTTAGTGCTTGCTTGCAATTATAATATCATTATTCTTGGACCTGTGGTATTATGCAGAAGTCAGATTCTTCTTACTTAAAGGAGGAATCTTGATGAGGTGCTTACTTTTCCCTTTACTGAAAATAGCACACACAATACATCCCGATTACAGTTTTCCCTTCCCTACTCCTCCCAATTTCATCCCACTTCACTTTCCATTTGCCTCAACTGCCTTTCTGTCTCTCTCTCTTTTTTTTTTTTCAGTTGGAACCCATGGCTTTGCACTTGCTAGGCAAGTGCTCCTCCACTGAACTGAATCCCCAACCCTCTGCCTCTCCTTTGAAAAGAAAATGCTTCTAAAAGACAACAACAAAACATAACAAAGTAAAACATAAGATGAAACAAAACCAACACATTAATGTTGGACAAGACAACTTAGCAGAAGGAAAAAAGCCCAAGAGAAGGCACAAGAGCTAGAAATCCACTCATTTTCACAGTAGGGAGTCCATAAAAATACTAAATTGAAAGCTATACTGTGCACACAGAGGACCTGGTACAGATCTTTGCATGCCCTCTTAATTAAATAAGCAAAGCTCTCATGAACTCATAAAATTGGAGGTACTTACTTTTAATCTTTAATACCAAAAAAATTAAGAAGAAAAGCTGGATTATTGTCTATCAAAATGTATATCATCAAAACTTTCCTAAATTTCTAAAGCCTAGCTTTCCAATGTATGGGTCTAGTCCATGTCACATTGCCTTTTCTTTGGGACATGCTGTCTCTTTAAAACTGTGATTACTGTTCCAATCTGAACCTATAGAGATGAAAGAAACGCTATAATGATGACTTTTCACTCGGGTGCTGAGAATAAGTTTCTAAAATACATTAAATGGCAACAGTGTTAGGTAATAGTCAATTTAACAATCAGAACTTGTGATGGTGAAATTAATCCTAGAAGCCAAAGATACGGCTGCCTAATTTATTATGGCTAAAGAATTGAGATGGATTCTATATTTTGTGAAACTCAGAGGACTTCACCCTCCCCAAAGCCTAACAACATTTTGTTATAAGACTTGTCAGATAGGAATTAAATCAGATTAAATTACATATTACATTTACAGAAATATGGTCTCATAGATTACTAGAACACTACTAGCATATAGGATTAAACTTGTTATAGAATATATTGTTTTTGAAACATTCAACTCATGACATTCATATTTATTGTAGTTACAGGAAGCTCTCTGCTGAGAGACACTGACTGCTATAAAAACAGGAAGAAGGCCAGGGACTAGACCCTATGATTGCTCATAACATCTGTCTATCCATGGCCATAACCTTTCGGCAACATGTATTTCTCAAATCTCTTTATTTTGTCTCTATTTAAAAAGTATCAATTGAAATATATTTTTCATAATATATTAGTGAGAAGTTTTGAGCTAGTGAAAGTAGATGTACATATGTCCAAGATGTATTGCTTCTGTGAAATACTTGCTAAGCACATGTGTACATTATCATATACTTTACTGTATGGTGCACTCTATCTTCATTGAATAACAAAATAAAAAGCTTTGGAAGAAACAAGGATTTCATGATGGCATCTGCTAATTTTTTATCACAGTCAAAGTCTTGAGGTAAGATTAAACAAAACAAAGCACACTTGCCATAAAGATATGTAGATAGCTTAGAATTGATTTTCAAAGTTTGATGCTCTTGTGCATTTAGGTGTTAGAAATGATTCAGTGTTTATAAATGACTTAATAGTAATGTGCATACACTTAGCTTATTGAACTCAGTTTCAAAAAAAACATAAGATCATTGAATGGCATGCTGTTTATATTAATGCAAAATAAAAATAGTTTAATTATTTAAAAACATTTAAAACAAACGACCATGTTCAGGTGCACTGTATGGCTAAATAATGTGAATCTAAAGACTTATTTACCTTGTAAAGAAGTATATATAAGGGTGTGTAAAGTACTGCCATTAAGTTTGTGAAACCATATAACTATAATTATTCTCCAAGATAGGATATCTTCAGCACCTAGGATAAAAAATCCTCTGTTTGGAAGTTTAAGTTTTTGGGTCAGTGAAATGACTTCAATGTATAGAAAAAATTGCTCAGCAAATCTAGTGAATCCCTGAATGGGAAGGTGGAAAGAGATAATGACATGGAAAGTTGTTTTCTGCTTTCCTTGCCTTTGCAGGCAGTAGCCTAACCCAGCATACACACACACACACACACACACACACACACACACACACACACACACACCCCACACATAACAATAAAATAATGAAGATTATATTTCTGTGAAATTCTCCCACAGATTTTTAACCAGATCTTCTTTTATATACAGTAGATGAAGTTAACTAATTCTTCTACTTTTTCTGGTTTTTCCAATATTGTTCCTAGACTTTTAGTTGGAGTATGAGTTAAATGTTTATATTTGTTTTCAGTGTACTTAATATAGCAACATAATCAGTCTAGATTTGTCATGTTGCTATCTCTATATCTGTAACTATATCAAGTCTAAAATGATGTTTTCAATAGGCCTATTGTTGGCTGTTACAACATAGATTCAATTCTACATGGTTATTTCTCATACTCTTTCCATTTTGTCTTCTTTTTTTGTTGCATCTTGGAATCTCTTCATACCTTAAGCTATTGACAGGACATTTCTTTTCCTAAACTTGATGAGATTAACCCTCCCTCTTCTTTCTTCCTTGAAAATGCTACTTTGAAAGTTTATACAAAACACTTTAAATCTTAATCAATTTTAAACATTTTACATAGTTTTAATATAATCATGCTAATGTTTCAGCAAATCTTTTTTTTATTGCAAAATATTCTGTTTGGTATTGATCTTGAATATTACCACTCAGCACAATGAATGTCACTTAGGAAGAAATATTGAGGTCATTAGTGCTACCAAATATCAACATGTTCCTGCCTCTATGCAATTGTGTCACATTGGAAACCCCAGAGCTCTCTGCTATAGACTTCTCTGAGTCACATGCAGTCCTATGTTATCACCAAGAAAAGGAATCTCAACATTATCTTCACATGTTTGTCAAAATTTCTTTTGTCAATTTTTCTTTAATAAATTCATGTACTTCTGAAGTGATAGTATACATTTCTTCTTTTGAAAACCAGAGACCGTGAATGATTATATCAATATTTACAGCTATATTTTTTGTTGAATATCTTTTTTTACTTTAGTTTAAGAAAATGTGGGTTTGAGACAAATAAACAGTATAAAAGTCAGTAAATTCCTATTTATAAGTAAAGCCATCTTTGTCCAGCACTTACTCTTTCTTGTCATCAGTCATTCACTGCGATAATATCTGTCTTCCATCAGCTACATAAACATGTTTTACTCTCCTGCTGTGTTTTACTATTCTAGTTTCACATGTACATTTTAAAAAATAAAGACAAGAGTCTCTTGTTCTCACAATAAATAGTTTTATTTTCTAACTGTGGCTCTAAATTAAGTCTATATTTATTGAGTATGTACAATCTCTAGAATCAAATATCTATTCTTCTTATTCACATACCTGCAAACATTTCTTTCTTGGATAACAGAAAATGCTACATCCTGAATGGGTGTAGATCATCTATTGTCACACTGATATCTGCTATATTAGTATGAAAAAAAGAATGATTATTAAAAATTTAGCCGTGGCTGCATATCACTCAACTTTTCAGACCATTTACAGGCTGTAATTCCCTGAACCTTGTTTATTACTTATTTTTAATGCTCACTTTGTTAAATGCTTTACAATATTTTCAAACAAATGTATTCATACACTATGAAGAAATAACATCCGAAAGTCAAAATGCCTTTGTCGTGCAAATCTGCCTGAAATCATTTCAGATATCCAGAACACAAAAACCAGATACATAACACAAAGATAAGAATCTTCAATTTTCCGTGAGTCAGTTAACCTGCTACATGCAGTAGTAAACTGCAAGAGAAACTCCATCTCAAACTAGGTAGAGAAAGAGCAGACATTGAAGTTTGTTGTATATACATTTGTACATCATGCACCTAAAAGCTGAAAAATGCAAATGTTCATCTTAACTTTTTTTATAAAGAATAAAATTTGTGTATGTATACATTACAGTTAATTATGTTAAAATATTGCTTTTACCAAATATATTTCCTTTAATTAGTTGGTGAAAATATATAGTAGTGTCCAAATAATTACAATGAATCCTATGTTTTAAGTGTTAAGTTTCAGATTTTAGAGATACTGAGAGAGCAAAACTTTAAAATGTTGAGTCTTTTGAGCTATATTTTAGAGAGCTACAATTGCTTCCACAACAACTTTCTATTTGTAATCCCACATTATGGACATAACTATAGTTACTTGATTTGCAGTGATAAGAAGGTCTTGAAATATGGTGAGATGAAGGAATCATGCAACCATATTTAATATGCTTTACTCAGTTATATTAGCGAATGAAAAAGAAGTGAAGAAAGAGAAAAAATTAGTATTTTTGTCTGGTAGCATTGTGATGACATCCTCAACTGAGTTTTCCGAGAACTGAATTTTAATTAGATAATAAATTAGAATAACAGTCTGGGTTTAAAGATTTCTGGCTAACATAAATAGAGAACTGCACTGTGCTACTCTCTGTATATATCCCCCCTCTTCCACGGGTGATATTAGTTTTTCTTAGTGGTTTCCTGATTATGTATCATTCTGTTATCCATTGTAGTTTTATATAGCAAGGGCATCAATAAAGACAACAAAATGGTAAAAATATCAAATTCAGAAAAGCAATCTATATGTGTCCAATATATTTTACCAAAAGAAAAAAAAAAAAAACATCATTTAATTAGCTCCTCTGAGTGTGAGTTACAGTTCTTTAACAGAAACATGCATGTAAATCCATTCCTCTTTGATGAGGACAATGAGTAAGTAATGACTGCTGATTTTATAGATAAACAATATGCAAACTGGATGGTTAGGATTGGAAAAATGGGATTAGCATTCAGATTGTACACTTTGGATTATAATACCCTGTTTTTCCTGGCACTCTCATTTAAAATCAATGAAAATTAATTTACTCCCTCCTTTCCCATGGACCCTCCTTTCTCCCTAATAGTCTTTCAAAGTTCAGATTATTTTGTTCTTATTTTTAGCACACATTTTTCTAAATTTGGATTATTTTACTAAATACTATAGTCAAGATCATGCTCATTCCAAGGAAATAATACGTTCTTATTTATATCCCAGTAACATTCTATTTTATTGATTTATTGATTGTCCTTCAATCTGTAGACTATTGGAAATTGTGCTACAATGAACATAAGTATGCCAAAGTGTGTATGAATTTGTGTGTGTGTTCATGTTGGCTTCACCTCCTTTAGATAAATACTCAGAAGATTCTTAGTAGAATCATATAGTGCCTTTATTTTCAGTTTTTTAAGGAAACTTAACACTGATATCCACAGTGCCTGGACTCATCTGCACCTCTACCCACAGGATATAAGAGTTCTTGTCATTCAATCTCCTCTCCAGTAATTGTTACCAATTATCTATATATTGGTCATTCTTACAGGGGTAAGATCTGTAGTGAGATTGTGGTATGTAGTAAATATTTGTCCTTCCTACTGGTTTAATGTAAAGCTGTTTAGATTTGCATTTGCCCGGCAGTGAACTATGTGGGGAATTTTTTGTCATATATTTTTGTTGATCACTGGTAATTCCTTATTTACGAAGTGTCTGCTCAAGCTGTTTTGTCATCTTCACACTGATTTACTGTCCTTTTATGCCTTTTTAAAGTCTTCACATATTCTGAATAAATAGTATTTCATTGTCAGAAAAATAGTATGGTGTTTTTTTTTCCCCCACTGAGTGGAAATATCTCTTCAGTTTACTTTCTTTCTTTTTTTTTTTAACTATTGAGAAGATTTAATTTTGTCAGTCCTTGATTTGATTTTATGAGCTTCTGAATTTTTAGGAGGTATATATTCCTTGTAACAATATTTAGAAGTTTTGAATATTCTGTTAGCAGTTTTATAGTTATTTTTAGAGTAAATATTTTTAACTCTTGGATTAAATTGTACACAATATAACAGGGGAATATCTAGATTCTGTAGGCACATGGATATCTTTTATTGCTACAAAGTCTGTCTTTTCTCAACCATGTTACAGGTATGTTTGTTAAGATAATCAGTTGCTTGTAGATTCATGCATCTGTCACTTGGTCCACCGTTCTATTTCACTGTTTTATGTATATGATTTTATTCCAATACTGTGTTACTTTTGCTATTGCTGTCCCGTCATGAAACATTTGAAATCAAGTATCTATGTTGTTGAGACAAATATTCTGAGCAAAAAGGAACATAGAGCAGAAAGTATTTTTGCTACAATTCCACAATATAATCCAACATGTAGAGAAATAAAAACAGCGGGTCACACTTATAGTCAGAAACACAGAGAGAATCAATGCATCTTTCTTGCTTGTTTCCTTATTTGTGTTTGGCTCAGTTTCTTTATTAGTACTATAATATCCCCTGCCTAGGAGATGGTAGTGCCAACAATGGACTGCATCTTTCCCCATCAATTAACTTAATTAAAATAATACTCCACAGACATGCTAATAGGGGAAGCAAATAAAGACATTCTGTCGCTAAGACTATCTTCCCAGGAGGATAGAAGCATAGCTTCACACTATTCATGTTTCTGAGGATTACGTTGATCATTAGTCTATTTACACAAGCCTTTTCGAGTTTCCACACAAATTTCTGAGAAGAGTGTCAAAGGAATCTAAAACTTTAAAATCTAATTTTATATTTTAAAAAGTAAGTTATCAGAGGCATCCTTATTCCTGCTCCTCCAAATCTTCACCTGTCCCTCTACCAGCATTCCTTTCCAACTTGATGTGCAATTATTTTGTTAAAGCTACTGAGTCCAGTCTCTGCATGTGTGAAAGCCCATCTCCTACATAAGCATAGGGAGCCATTAAGGAATCTGGCTCTGAAGAAAACTCACTCTCCCTGAATCAGACTCACCAGTTGCCAGGGGATGCTCAGACAAAGGTGGGATGTCCTCATTTCATTCTCTTGTCTAGTTGAATCTAGATCAGATGAATCTAGATCATCTAGATCAGATGTTGAGCATGCGGCCAAAGCAGCTGTGAGTTCCTGTCATTGTTGTATCTTTTATACATAGAGTTGTGTGCTCTAATTTTTGTGAGATGATACAGTCTTGTACACTATAAAAATTTGTCACTGGTGTTGGTTTACTAAAACTCCGATTGTCCAGTAGTCAGATAGGAAGTATAGGCAGAGCAACATGACTAGGAGAATTCAGAGAAGAGGAAAGGCAGAGAAGCAGCCACCAGTCAGACAAAGTTCATAGAATGAGAATGCTTGACTGAGCAATGGTAATAAGCCATGTGGCTAAATATAGGTAAGAATTACAGGTCAATTTAAGTGTAAGAGACAGTAATATGCTTGAGCTTCTGGCCCAACAGTTAGTATAATATTAAGCCCATAAGTCAAATATCTGGGAAGTGGTTTTTGGTATTTGAGAGTTTCTGGTGGGACAGAAACTTAGGCTGTAATTTTTTTGCTATGTATCTACATACAATTGTATCTTTTGTAGACTGTTTTTTTATTCAATGCAACTATATTGGTTATCAAAAACCACTTTAGAATAATGAGTTTATTTTGAGTTATAGTTTCAAAGAGAGCCTCTGTGACTCCAACAATGATGTAGGGGCAGCTGCTCAGTGTAGAAAGCTGGTGGATCAGATTTTATTCATAGTCAGGAAGAGAAGACCAAAAGTGGGCCTGGCTTTTAAATTCTTCTTTTTTAGCATATAAATGTATGTATTATTTTAAAAATTTCTTTTTTCTTTTTCTTTTTTTTTTTAGAATAAAGTCTCATTTTTTTATACATGTATCTCCTTGATCAAACTCCCTTCCCCTTCCTGACCCCTCCCAGTCACTCTCTTCTCCCCATCTCCCCATCCCCTCCCCAGAAAGGGCAAGAATTCCCAAGGTGGATTAGTTCAGCATCCACTCCAGGCAAGTCTGATTTCCTCAACCTAGTATCAAAACTGAATTCGGTGTTTCTCTGGAGAGAATGGACTCCAAGGTGCCAGTCCAAGGTGCTTGAAATCCCAGGACATTCCACGGTTGTAGTTTGCAGCTTGGGTATGCTTCGCTTTTCGTTTAAAGTCCACTAATGAGTGAATACATGCCATGCTTATCTTTCTGGGTTTGTGATACCTTGCTCAGGAGGATATTCTCCAGATTAATCCATTTGCCTGAAAATTTTGGGATATCATTTTTTTCTTACTGATGAGTAGTATTCCATTGTGTACCACCGTTTGTTAATTCATTCTTCAGTTGAGGGACATCTAGGTTGTTTCCAGGTTCTTGCTATTACAAATAATGCTGCTATGAACATAGTTGAGCTAATGCCTTTGGAGTGTGACTGTGCATCTTTAGGGTATATGCAAGTTTTAGGATATCATTTTTTTTCTTACTGCTGAGTAGTACTCCATTGTGTAGATGTACCACAATTTGCTAATCCATTCTTCAGTTGAGAGACATCTAGGTTGTTTCCAGGTTCTTGCTATTACAAATAATGCTGCTATGAACATAGTTGAGCTAATGTTTTTGGGATGCAAATGTTTTAGGCTATATGTACAATAGTGGTATTGCTGGATCCTTGGGGAGATTGATTCCCAGTTTTCTGAGAAACCGCCATATTGCATTTCAGAGTGACTGAACAAGCTTACACTCCCACCAACAATGGAGAAGTGTTCCTCTTGCTTCTTCTCCAGCATAGGCAGTCATCTGTGTTTTTAATCTGAGCCATTCTGACAGATGTAAGGTGATATCTCAAAGTTATTTTGATTTGCATTTCTCTGATGGCTAAGATGTTATCAAGTTCAGTGTGAGTGGGTTTATGTTGAGGTCTTTGATCCACTTAGATTTAAGTTCCTCTAGCAAGGTTTTGCATCTTGAAAGTTCCATAACCTCCCCAAAGAGAACTATCAACTAGGGAAAAATCTGTAGATACACAAGTTTCTGGTTACTATTGTCATTTATACTACAACAGTAATTATTGCTTTTGTATCTTTAAAAACTATTATTTGAAGCAACTATTTTCTTACTTAGGACATCACTGTTCATAACCCTTTTCTGCAGACATTCAGCTTGTTGTACACCAACTACATTATTCAGTGCCAATTCTATCCAGTTTCTAAGTCTTATGGCATCTCCAACCTTCATTTTAATACTTACTATCATGGAGAAGAATGAAATTCAGTGAAGTATCAATTGACCCTGAAGTAGCCTAAGGTGGATGCTTTTTTCCTTTTGGCAATGATATCATTTTTCTTTCTTCACACTCAGTCTGCATACATCTTTTACTTTATCCTCACCTCAAAATACTATTTTTATTTAATTTTTAACAAAGCCACACCTGATTCCCTCCCTTCTCTTTTCCCATCTTCCTCAGCTTCCTCTTCCATCCATTTCTTAGAGAGTAAGGACTCCTAGGGTGAGTCAATTCAGTCTGTCATGTTCAGCTGAGGTAAGACCAAACCCCTTCCCCCAGTGTCAAGGCTGAGCAAGATGTTCCTCTGTAGGGAATGGGCTCTGAGTAGCTAGTTCATGCACCAGCAATAAACTTTGGTCTGACAGCAAGAGACCCCACAAACTGCTCACACCATGTGACTGTCATTGAGATTCAGAGGGCTTATTTTAGTCCCATGAAGCTTCCTCTGCTGTCATTTCAGAGTTAATGAGCTCCCAATAACTGGAGTCAGTTGCCTCAATTGGGTATCCTCATCATGATCATGACTACTTTGCCCATACACTCAATCTCTCCTCCCCTTCTTCAGATAGTCTGCACATATCTGTTGTTGAAGTTTGCTTGTGGTTTAGGTGATGCCTGTGTCTCATGTGTTTAGAGAATATAGTACTTCATTCACAATATGAATAGAAAACATATGCTAGTTTCTGTAGGGAGCCGGGAGCCCGGTCAAGCAGGAAAGACGGTGCCAGTTTCCGGTACCAAGGCGTGGCCGAGGCGATAAACAACGCTTCTGCGCATGTCCCCCGGTAAGTTTCCACTCTGTGAGCCAAGCCCTCTGACCCTGCGTCATGTCAGGCGAGAGTCTGCAACCAATCAGAAGGGGAGACGTAAGAGGCTAGGGCTTGGCAGTATAAAAGCCGGCTCCTGGCAAGGGGTCGGGGTCTTCT